>PPON03000054.1:0-75417 GCA_003708525.3 Monosporozyma unispora | reverse complement strand
ATTTCAGATTATGAACAATCAGGAGCACAATCTTCATTGATTAAGATATCACCAAGGAGTTCAAGGGCAGGTTGCACTGAGTTTGGTGGTGATAAGCATTGGTCCTCAATCGGTTCATTAACAAATTTCTTTTCTAAACAAGGTGGTGGAAGTGGTATTGTAAGTAGTGTGGGTGGTGGAAATGCATCTTCATACACTTCATCTTCCATATCTGAAAGGGGTGAAGGCAGTAACATGTTAAATTCTGATTTGAAAAATACTAATCCAATATATCAAGATAAAGATTTACCATCTACAGTTCCATTTGCTACTAAAGAAGAATCATCTCAAAAGCATCCAATATCTCAAACTGAATATCCACGAAGAGTTTCTAGTGTTTCATTCAGAGTTGCTGATGAAGATGAGTCAATTCCACCTCATGCTCTTCCAAAGAACAACAATATGAAAAATTATAATAAAGATAATGGAAAGAGTTCCAATGAATTAAAACGCACATATACCTCTGCTTCAACAACAAGTTCTTCAGGTGGGTTAGTGTTTAGGGTTCCATTCCAAGAAAAGGCTGCTACCACAAGCAACTCTCCACCAGCATATGATTTATATGTTGATAAACCACTTGACCCAAATAGCCAACAAAAGAGAAGATCTTCTTTGATGGCATTGACTCCCGCTGATAAACAAAAGATTAACTATCCTTGAAAATCTGAATTTGGTCGTAGACGTGCATCACATCCTGCTATTCTAATTAGAAAGAATGATTTATTAATTTCTCAAAATTCACACCATCCTTCTTCCAGATTCGGTGCTAGTGCTCGAAGTTCTATTTCTTACGTTAGTTCCACATCAGATAGAATGGGTAACAGTAGTAGAAATAATAGTAGAAACAACAGTAGACATAATAGTATTACTGATCTACAAGTTCCTGGTATATTAAATGTCACTTTGCCACCCCAAAAAGATTTTCCAAATGAAGCTTTGCCAACACCAATTGTATCCAGTAACCATAATTCACTGTACGAATATGGGTTATTAACCAGAGGTAGTCCATTATCTTCAAGAAGACCATCATACATTAATGGTGCAAATATTCAAGATTTGAAACTATCTGCTGAAATTGTTCAAAATTCCTAAGACAAGAAATTACTAGATAACTCAACTGAAACTAATTCTCGTGTTACCTCGATTAGTAAAGATAAACCGGGTCAATATTCTCCAAGAGCCAGTGATGCTACTTCATATGGTCAATTTAGGAAGAGTTCTACAAATAATGAAAGACAAAGATTATCAGTTACTTCTAATACTGATAGCATTGATAGTCGTGGTTCTACATTCCCAGTAGAATTAGAACCATTGATGATCCCAAGATCACTGTATATGCCATGGCCAACTTTAACTGTTTGGATAATTTACACTCTATATTCCTAAGAAATAACCACCACGAGTCGTACTTGAACAACTAAAATAACTGTCAAAGGTGGTACTTTTGTTGCCAGTAAAACATTGAAAGAAGTAAATTCTAAAAGGGAGGAACAGTTAGTTCCATTTAACATTCCCTTTACAAAGAGATGTTCTGAAAGTTAAAAACAATACATAGAAGGAAAAGAATAGAAAATAAGATTACACAAATAACGATGGAACAGAAATCTAAAGTTACAGATATGAAGATGATTATCAGTTTTTAACCCAAATGTGTATTATCTTTTGATCAAAAACATCCCCGATTCATGGGTAAACCAATGAAAGACACAATATCCCAGACAAATGTTGAATTGTATAAAGAGTCGTCCGCTAGAGTTTTTTTGTTATATGTAGTTAAACCCAGTTTTGTTGTAACAGATTACGGACATAATCGTCTTTAATATTGTTACTTGGAATACTCATACTTAATCGAATAACTAGATAATAGTACTATGAAGTATTGTTCTTTTATATTATATAAGATAAAAGATCTAAATTATAATAAAAGAAATAAAGAATTTTTAGTTAATGGAAAGAACCGTGAGAACTCATATTAGTAGATGTTAACCGATACTATTCCAATAATTATATCGGTAATAACCATCTTATTCCCACTATTATATTGGTGATTTACAATAACCGTATTATATAACCATATTATATTACCATAACAACATAATAACCATATTATATTACAATAAGTTTTATTCCTGTTTTTCATATACAAATATTATAGTACATTTCATAGATTGTAGTCCCCCTAGGGACAACTCTTCATGTAAAATAAGGGGGTTAAAAGATTTTGGAAGTATTATTTCCAAATGTAAATTAAGAAATGTTATGTTAGTGCGGTGTCTCTTCTGTATTCATTTTAGAAAGAAATTCTTCGTGCTTAGGGCACAATAATCAAGTATTGAACAGCTTTCACAACAATAACTTAATAAATATGTAACAGTGTTAAAATTCAAGCCACACCATCTTTTAGTACGGTCCATATTATCAGTTGTTTTCTACTTTAAATGTTTCCTGTGTGGATGGTCGAAGGTATTTGAATTCGACTGCATTATAAGATATTAAGAGAGATTGTAACCCTTGTTCTATTGTTATAAGAACCATTTTGTTGAGGTAATGTAAATGGGTATTGTTTTTAAGAATTGAAATTCTTCTCATAGAGCAACAGAAATGACTCTTTTGATGTCTTTTATAATAAAACATATATTATCAATATTACCCACAGAACCAAAAACAATAAGGGTCTCAATATACATTTGCATATCCTCAGATTTTCTCTGCGAGATTTCAATAACCGCATATTATGTAAGTCCTCAACGCTTACACAAAAAATAACGGCGATTTCCAAATGGGGAAAGATGGGCATTTCTAGAAATTCTTGAGATTAGGTTAATGAAACAAAGCTTCAGCACTGACAATTTGCTCAGGCTAGTAAGTGATCCATCAATGCTTATCCTCCTAAATGGACTACAGATGAGTTTATGAAATAACGCTTTTTGGCTATTCTTTTCTAATTTACCAGGGGTCGCTGGATTCTTATGAAATAATAAATTATTAGAAGAATGCATTTCGAATTTCTGATGAGTTCAAAAGAAAGAGTCTTTACACTGATAGGACAAAATATTATATAAGTAATGATATCACCATGAGATATTCCATAATTTCTCTAGTTCTTGTCTTTTCAAATAGGTTTCTGTTTTGTGCTCGTTATTTAATCACAATCCTAACCCATACAAAGCATTCAAATTTATAACTGTTTCATTTAACTTTTAAAGATTATGTTATATTTAAACAGTCCACACACTAACCTCCTTACAGGGTTACTTCTGTTTACATTTTTAAAAAATATTTTAGCTGATAACATCCTTCCTGAAGCATGTATTCTACCAGGGATAGCTACTCCCAAAGGTAATCTTAATTTTTATCATTACCCTTATGATGATGAAGACTCCTTTAATGATGTTGATTTTTTGGGAGGTGGTTATGCTAAAGAACCACTACTATACTCTACACAAGTCACAGGTTCCCAGGTCTACTTTAGATCTGCAGAAGTTAATGCAAACGGTCCCTATCTTGGACTTTCCCAATTTTTAACAAATTTCACAGCTGAATATGTGGGTTATTTTCTTGCTCCTAAATCTGGGTTATATTCATTTAACTTTGAGTATGTGGATGATTCAGCTGTATTAACCCTTGGTGCTGGTTCAGCATTTGGTTGTTGTGATTCAAAAGCTGAAATAGATAGCAAAGCTTTTTTAGCTGGTAAGTATCTTCCACCTTTTACGGCTGATAATGTTGCTACTGGGGCAAAAAATGTTTATTTGCGAGCTGGTTAGTATTATCCAGTAAAATTAGTTTATATTAACTTTATGGGTTATCAAGATCTGGTTTTTTTCACTAAGATACCCGGTATGGGACAGGTAAATGGTTTCGGTGATTATTTTTATTCGTACCCAGACACTTCAAAAGTAAGCTGTCCTCCTAAAAAATTCACATATACATTAACATATTCAATTCCTCCACTTACTACCACCACTATTATAACCACCACCACCGACCCTGCTATCAAACAACTGACTACTTCCACTACCACCAGTAGGTCCACTGATCCTGACGGTAATACTACTCCAGAAGTGATCATTGTGGTGCACACTCCTCCTCCAGTGTATGTTACTACTTCAACCACTACTACCAACCCTAGTATTAAGCAGTTGACTACCACCACATCTACTACTACTATTACTGATGCTAAAAGCAACGCCACACCTGAGGTTGTTATTATTGTAGAAACTCCTCCTCCACTTTACGTCACTAGCTCAACAACAACTACCAATCCAAATATCAAACAATTGACAACAACTACTAGTACGACAACTATCACAGACCCTAAGGGTAACACAACACCAGAAGTTTTAATTATTATTGAGACCCCTCCTCCAAACTACGTTACATCCTACACTACTGGTTCTATCACTAAGGAAACCACCATCTCCACGATCACCACTGTGACCACCGGTACAGATGGCAGCACCACTCCAGCTACCATTATCGTTGTTGAGACTCCTCCTCCAAACTACGTTACATCCTACACTACTGGTTCTATCACTAAGGAAACCACCATCTCCACGATCACCACTGTGACCACCGGTACAGATGGCAGCACCACTCCAGCTACCATTATCGTTGTTGAGACTCCTCCTCCAAACTACGTTACATCCTACACTACTGGTTCTATCACTAAGGAAACCACCATCTCCACGATCACCACTGTGACCACCGGTACAGATGGCAGCACCACTCCAGCTACCATTATCGTTGTTGAGACTCCTCCTCCAATGGTCAGTTCAGTTGGAGTTCCAGGTTTAATCACTAGCAGCAGCATTCGTGTCTACTATGGTAATTTCACTTCTCATAGCCGTTACTCACGTACTACATCCAATGTGGTTCCTATTATCAAAAATCCTCCAGATACACAACCTAATGGGAATAAAATTTTTACATATGTAGTAACACATTCCAGTACTATAGTTTCCACTATTACGACCACAATCATCCCACCTAAATCACCTTTACCTAATACTCCAAATTCTCCAGATACTCCTACTGTTCCAAATGTTCCTGCTGCCCCAGTTACCCCTGCTATTCCAAATGTTCCACCTGCACCAAATACTCCAGTTATTTCGAATGTTCCAGCTGTACCAGACACCCCAGCTGTACCAGCTTCCCCTACAACAAAACCTGCTGGTGCAAATTTTCCTGCCACTCCAGCCAGCCCAGCTGTTCCCATAGCTCCTACAGATAATAATCCAGTTCCTGCTGTACCTAAAACAAATGACAATAATGCTCCACCATCTCAACCAGATGGTATGCCATCTAATAATAATGGTGTTGCCAGCGGTGATAGTACGGCTACTACATTCAAGAATCCTAAACCAACAGTTGCTCAAGCCAACAGTTTAGCTGCTACCTTTAATATTCCTCAACCAACTGATAACCATGCTAATAGTATGGCTGCAACATTTAAAACTCCTAAGCCAACGGGTCGTTCAACTTTAATATCACTTTCTCATTATGAAGGTTCAGGGTCTATTAACAAGAAATGGACTTTAACATCTATTCTAACATTCATTGTTTTGGCAATTATTTAAGTGAAGTTTAATTTCTTTTCCCTATTCTTATTATCGTATAGCTATATACATTTATATTCACAACATTTTGTACCTTTTATGATTCTAATATTTTATTATTTTATTTGCAGAAACTTTAAGGATTAGAAGATAACAAAAACTAACACAAGATTAATGAATTAAATCTTGCTACTATGTTTCGTTTCAAAATTAAAAACCTTGCTTCTGATGTTTTAACCTCCACTGATCTTCAATCAAACAAACATAAAAAAAAATTATTGATTATATTACTGTAATTGATGTCTTACGTTCGTACTTTTTGAGTGTGCAAATTGTTACTTACACTGTCGCGATATACTTCAATCTGTTCTTACAACTTTAGCGATTCTCAAAAAATTCCTCTTCTTGGATTTTGAACTATACTTTAAGTTCGCTTAGTTATAAGATGGGATAATTGAAACCAATAATAAATGTATGTGGGATTATTTTCCATTAAAAAAACCATTACGATAAAGCTTAAATCTGGAACAAAACCTTTCCTTTCTAAAAAAACATTTATTAACTTCTCAATTATACTTTTACCAAAGCAGGCAATCCTTAAAGGAAAGTTCAGTTAATTGAATACAGGATCGTTTCACATTACTTTAAATGCGTTAAGGTTTAACGGTTTAAAAGACTTTTCAATGTTTGGCTAATTTTTTCTGAAACTCATTAATAAAGAATATACTGTTACAATTGTAAAGTGTCGTAAAACTTTGTAGTATCAATCTTCATCTTTTTTTTTCTTGGAATAGGCGAACTAAATGACACAAATAATCCAATCCTAGTAATTTTTTTTCCCTCTGTTAAAAGATTTCCAATACCATTATGTAATAAACGAGTTTAAATTTTTTAACAGGTTGGCATTTTTGAAGTTGAAGTATAGATAGAAATAGAGTGACAATTACATATTCAGTAAATGTTTTTTTATGAACTGTTTCTACTAGAATTTTGGGAAATAATCGTCTTTATAACAACATAAACCATTAAAATTCTTAATCCACTTACTATATCTGTATCACTATTTCATGGGTATCCTTGTTAATGGTTAAATAAATTAAATATAACACCACTTGGAATCTAATTTATCCATTGTTTTAGTTCTTTCATATTGTAAATGGTTTCCAATCATTCACTAATCAACTATTTCACGGCTCTTTTCCTTTTTCAATTTATAACTTTCATTTCTTATTATTTTAACTCTCAATCTTAACCTGACATAAGTTATGTATTATATATATATTTTCTTTATAACCAAGAAGAATCTATAATTACAATACACAAATAATCTAACATTTACCTCATGTAACATTTACTTTTAAGATAATATATCTGAAGCTAATAATTCAAATATTAATTCCCCATTTTATCAGTTTCTTTCAAATTTGGACCCAAATTCTAAATTAATTCTAAGTTTACTTTACAAATATTACGATATGATATATATATTAAAAGTAAATTTGATATAAGTTTAAATAATGGACTTCTATATGTGAACCTCAAATTTGTTTATTTTAGTTATCCAAAAATTAATCATTGGTTCATTTACTAAACCCAACTTTTTTATAAGATATTTCAAAATTTAATAAATTTTACAACCAGTAGTAAAATTAAAATAATTAAGTCAAGTTAACCACCTTAATACATAATAAAATGTTTTATTACCAGCTTTTTTTTCCAATACTAATATTTATCGTTAAATGAAAGAATTATAATATGGATTCACTCATCCACTGTTTTAATTCTTCTATATAATGAATGGTGCCAATCATTCATGAACCAAGTTATTTCATGTTTCTTTATTTTATCAATTCATCTATAAAGACAAGACATCTCATCCCATTTATTTTTCTTCTACATTTATGATGATATAATTTATTTATATTCTATATATTTTCTATGTAATTAAGGAGAGTTAATAGTCACAATACACATAGAATCTAATAATCACATCAGATAACATTTAAAATAACATGTTGGATTCTTATGATTCAAATATTGATTCCCCATTTTATCAGTTTTAGGTTTCTCTGGGTAATCTTCTAATTTGGTCCAAGAAGAATAGTAAGCTGATTATGCTTTCTTTTTATGACAAATTCTTTTGAAGAATCAACATGAGACCTAACTTCATATGATACAAGTTTACAACAGTGTATTCAAAGTAGTTAGGTTTAATCCAGTGTTAAGTTTATTCATTCTTAAAAGATTCAAGAAGAACTAGTACTAATGATTTTGTCTTCTTCTTATTGATAACTTTACAAAAAAACGCATTCCATATAATGCAACAGTTAAGACAGTTTCAAAGTATGATGTACAGAAATTTGAATTCAAAGAACTGCACTTCAACCTTTAAAATTAAAGGTTCTTGGACCAATGGAGAAATCCACGAAAAAAAGGCTATAGTATGACGTATATATGTTCTACAGGGGAAGACACCACTCCATATAAATTTCTTCACTAGGGAATTCAGTAAATAAAAAAACAATCTTTTTGTTAGTTTATTTACAAACATTTAAAAAGAATCATAAATGATTAACCTTAACTCGCGTCCCTGTACACATTCTTTACTTTCACAAAATTTCGCGTTTATACTCAATTCGGACTTCAATGTATTAAAAAAGAGAATAATTAATGTAAGGGTCGCGTTGTGAAAATTGTATTGTTTCCATTTGTTTACATGAAATTTTTTTTATTGGGACGCGTCTTTATTCCACTATTAAAATTTCTTTTCTTATTCTTATTAAATACATCAACTGATTAAATTACCCCTGAAAAGGACATTCTCTAGCGGAGAATGACATTAATGGTTATTTCTTCAAAACACGATGCAATTCCATTGTAGGGCTTGAACAATTTAAGTTTCAGATCTTTGCAAAAAAAAATACAATAGACCATATAGGGTAAACATGTAAATATAACGAGATTTGGGTGCGGTGTGTGGGTTTGCCATTTTTTTTTGTCTAAGGATATTCTTCTTATTGTTGCCTTCAGCCGTTCAACCGAGATTTTTTGAAATGAGATGGTATTGTAAAATTATGGAATTCGAAACAGGTGCTAAAGTTCTAATTATAGGAAGTTAATAGAGAAGACTACAATGAAACCCTGGGATAATAATTCATCTATTTTAAAGCAAGCTAGTTGCTGTGTGGATTTGAAACTTAGTGCGAATATCATTGCTGGGTTGTTTAATACTACCAAGAACTATATGGTTTTTTGGAGAGAATTGCTAAATATAGTAATGAAACATAATCAGGAGGGTTATCCTAACTAAATTGCTTGGATATCTTTTTGATAGATGTTGCATAATAACCAATCAAGATAACCCAAGAGTAAGGAACCATATATATAGTTAATCTTATGTAATGACGTTATTTGTCTGTGTTTTACCTAGTAGATAGATGCATTTCTTAGCTAAACAACAACAACATTGCAATTCTCTCCTATGTGGCTTTCTGAAACCCCAATAAACTAGCATTTCCTATAGTTAAAAAAAGTCAAAAGTTGCAAACAATTGATAAAATTATTAACATAGCAAATAAAAATAGTCTAAAAGTAAAACTTTCGGTGGGAAAACATATCCTAAACGTTTCAGAATTAAGTAGTTTACTAGTATGTTTTCCTATTGTTCCTACTTGATCTCACAATTATTTTTTAGTTTTAGCGTGGTGTCCCACCTTCTAATTCTTGGTATTTACTAACTGCAGTAACCTCCTGATAAAATTATCCCGAATGGGCAAAAACTGCCTGGTGACTTTTCCTGATCGGGACACTCGTGCAGTTGTCATTTTGCTAAAAAAAGAAGTCTTTGCAATAAAAAATGATGGAAAAAGTAGTTTTATACCGAGGAAATGATTTGCAAAGTGGGACGAGTGCAAAAAAAGAACATCACCACTATCTTTTTCAGATTTAAAGTTAGCAATGATTCGCGTCGTTCCTATTCTATTAATATTATATTTTAGTGTTTGTTGACTCAAGGGGTTTTTTATTGTTTAAATATTTTCAAAAGGAGTTGGGTTTATTTATTTGTAGTTTTTCCTTTTTAGGACAGTGTTTACAATAGAATATGTAACTTTTCACTGTTTACTATGATGTATTTTTTTTTAATTTTGATCTTAACGTTCCTTTTACTAAGATGAGAGTAACACAAAGGAATAGTGGTAAGGTGTGTGTGTTTTAGGATGATATTCACACGAAAAAAAGAATATATAAGAGGACAGAATAACTTCATTTCTCAAGAAAGTTTCAACATTTCTCCCTTCTTTTTTTTATCTTATAAGATATAGAAAACCATCAATAACATCGTTTATTATCCACACACACATATACATTTAAAAATGCAATTCACCAAGACCGCCGTCGCTGCTTTCATCGCTTTAGTCAACTTAGTTGCTGCCGATTCTGAAGAATTCGGTTTATTATCCATCCACTCTGCTTCTGGTGCTCATATGTTAGTCTTACAAGACACTGGTAATGGTTTAATCTTATCCTCTTCCTCCACCTCTTTCTCTGGTACCGTCACAGACGCTGGTAAGTTAAAGTTCACCAACGGTAAATACGCTGTTGTTGGCACTGATGGTTCCGTCACTGATGGTGCTGAAGCTGATGCCACCACTGGTTTCGGTTTAGCTTCTGGTCGCTTAACCTTAAACGGTAACACTGGTTTCTACGCCATTGCTGATGGTAACGATTACAAATTATCCACCAAGCAATCCGGTGATGCCACTAGCATTGTCTTATCTGCTAGAACTACCACTGGTGGTACTGCTGCTGATTTCTCTGCTTCTGGTGCTTCTAAGGCTTCTTCTGCCAGTGCTGCTCCAACTGCTGCTGCCATTTCTCAAATCACTGATGGTCAAATTCAAGCTACTGCCACTGTTTCTCAACAAACTGAAAACGGTGCTGCTAAGGCCGTTGCTGGTTTAGGTGCCGGTGCTTTAGCTGCTGCTGCTTTATTATTATAAGTTTTTTAAAATCACATCAAGTTTTTTTAAAAATCATTTAATAATATACCCTTTACGCACTTCTATGTAATTGATTACATTATCTCTATACATTCATAAAAATAATCTATATAATTTACTAATATATTTCGCTCAATAAGATACCTTGTTTTAGTTAGAAACCAATTCTATAATTTTGTGACGTCTTTTCTCATGTTAAACTCGTGTGCTGACATTTCTGCCAGATCTGGTTTAGACTTGGTTTAGATCTGAGAGACCCTGCAACTTTAAGGGAGAGAGACATTTTCCAAAATATTCGGCGATAAGATATTGAATCCGCTTAAAATATTTTTACTAACAGAGCAAAAAAAACAAAAATAGAGCAGCAACCAACAATGTGGAAAAATCAAAAAAAAAAAAATTCACTTCCTCATCGGTGGAAGGAAACCACAAAATTGCCACACTAAATGGAAAGATTGTCCATTTTAGGAAACCGCAAACCCAGAAATGGGAACACCTGTTACAGCAACATGTCCCAACTGGGTAATTATGGGTTTCTATTTTTACACACAACTTAATCTCTTTTCCCAATTCGGTAGGGCTACATATGCACATTTACTTGTTTTTACCTAATTAGGAAAAGAAAGTGGTGGGATTTTCCTACTAGGTCATAAGATTAATTAATTAATTGATAGATTATTAAGATATTTGTATTGTTTTGGGTCAGAAACACCACATCTTTGAGATCATTGTTGTCGTCGAGGGAAGACTCTTGGGTGAGAGTGGAGAGCAACAATACCTTAATTTTATTTCATGTCGAAGGGGAAGGTGGGAAACTTGATAAGAAAACATATATAAATGGGGTGAAGATATGATTCAATTGAAGTTAAGAAGTTTTAGTTTTCTTTTCTTTTATTCTGTTTGTAATTTAACTTACAGAGAAAAAGACCAAGCAAACTTTTATTCAATCGTTTATTTTAACACATACACGCACAAATTATACATTATGCAATTCACCAAGACCGCCGTCGCTGCTTTCATCGCTTTAATCAACTTAGTTGCTGCCGATTCTGAAGAATTCGGTTTATTATCCATCCACTCTGCTTCTGGTGCTCATATGTTAGTCTTACAAGACACTGGTAATGGTTTAATCTTATCCTCTTCCTCCACCTCTTTCTCTGGTACCGTCACAGACGCTGGTAAGTTAAAGTTCACCAACGGTAAATACGCTGTTGTTGGCACTGATGGTTCCGTCACTGATGGTGCTGAAGCTGATGCCACCACTGGTTTCGGTTTAGCTTCTGGTCGCTTAACCTTAAACGGTAACACTGGTTTCTACGCCATTGCTGATGGTAACGATTACAAATTATCCACCAAGCAATCCGGTGATGCCACTAGCATTGTCTTATCTGCTAGAACTACCACTGGTGGTACTGCTGCTGATTTCTCTGCTTCTGGTGCTAAGGCTGCTGCTTCCTCCGCTGCTGCCCCAGCTGCCGCCACTACTGCTGCTCCAGCCGCTGCCGTTTCTCAAATCGGTGATGGTCAAGTTCAAGCTAACACTAAGACTACCGTTGCTGCTGTCTCTCAAATTAACGATGGTCAAGTTCAAGCTAACACTAAGACTACCGTTGCTGCTGTCTCTCAAATTAACGATGGTCAAGTTCAAGCTAACACTAAGACTACCGTTGCTCCAGTTTCTCAAATTGGTGATGGTCAAATTCAAGCTGCTAAGACTACTGTTGCCCCAGTTTCTCAAATTGGTGATGGTCAAATTCAAGCTGCTAAATCTACTGTTGCTGCTGTTTCTCAAATTACTGATGGTCAAGTTCAAGCTGCTCATTCCATTCAAGTTCAATCTGAGAATGGTGTTGCTAGATTAGCTATGAACGGTGCTGGTGTTATTGCCGCTGCTGTTGCTTTATTAATTTAGGTTTATTGATCTAAATCCATGATAAATTAATAACATTCTCTTTTTAACCCACATACAAACACTTTTCAGTTCTTTTTAATGTTTACCCTCATTACTTTGTTATATAATAATGTAAAACTTATGTAATAACTTTTTTTTACCACTACCCATATATACAACAACATACTAATAAAATAATAATTTTAAAACTATGAAACAATATGTGTATATAACATTCTGGGAAAAAGAAAAAAAAAATACTACATTCTTTTTTTCTATTTTTATTTGAAACATGATCTGTGTCCAAAGAGGAAAATACGTATACATCCCTGGTCACAAAATAGAAAAAAAACTAAGGAGTAGATCCACTACTTTATGTCATTGGAAAGTAATTAAAATGCCACACACTGTTGCGTCGCCGAGAATTGATTACATCTATGAATAGATTTTTTTTTTCAAATTACGTTTTATATTATTTTTTTCAATAAGAATGCAATGCTCAAGATGGAAACATATATAACAGGGGAGGATTGTAAAGATTAATGTGATAATTGATAGGGAAAGAAGAAGTATAAGCAAATAAGTTTTAACTTTACAACTACGAAATAAGATAAAATAGATAAATAAATTATGCAATTTACTAACATGGCTGTTGCCGCTTTCCTTACTTTACTAAAAATTGTCACTGCTGATTCACAAGAATTTGGTATAGTATCTATTCATTCTGCATCAGCGGTTCATTATTTAAGTCTTCATGATAAAGATGGATTATATTTAACCTCAGGTCCAGATTCATTATCTGCTTCAGTGACTGATGCAGGTAAATTAAAATTTTCAAATAATAAATTTGTTGTCATTGATAAAGATGGTAAATGGATAGAAGGTTCAGAAAATGATGCATCTACAGGATTTGCTATATCATCAGGAAGAGTAACCTATCAAGATAAAGAGAATTTTTATGCTGTGCCAACCACAAATCCTGCAAATTATGTAATTTCAGGTCAAGATGACAATGGTGCTATTGGTGTAGCATTAACTGCCTTTTTAACTAGTGGATCAAGAGCCAATGATTTTGAACCATCAGCTGAAAAGGTTTCAAAAGTGGGTAGTACTACAATTGATGCGACTTCATCAGGTACTTCTCCTGATATTATTGTCCCACCGACCTCAACACCAGCTGTTACTGTCGCGGCTATTTCACAAATTACAGATGGTCAAATTCAAGCCACTCATTCAATTCAAATTCAATCCGAAAATGGTGTGGCTAAAATTGGTTTCCCTGGTGGTGTTGGTTCCCTTGGTATGGCTATTGCTTTATTAATTTAAGGAAAATTTTATATAACATTATATACCCCATATAACATTCTAATAATATAGTAATACTAATAATATAAGTTGCCTTATAATTATTTAAGGGAATGAAATAGATTAACCGGAGATTACTTAAAAAGATTGATTAACAGCATAAGGGTATTAAAAAGAAGTAAGAGAAAATTGGCAAACATTCAATCATCCAAGCCAATTGAGAAAAGAATTACCAAGTAATTAATAATGTTAATGTGCGTGGTAGCCTAGTCATGATCCAAGTAGTTATAGGAAACCTTGTAAAATTAAAATTGTCACAACACTGTTGCAACAAAGAAAGAGACATAGCATTCATGGAAGTCTGGACTTCCACAACGTGCCCAATGTCTAACTACATGGTTTAGTCTCTTAATAAATAATAAAATAAATAATAAATATCTGAACAAGGAAATGTCGCGAGATCCAGACATCCGCGCATAACACCCGGACACCGGCCCCTTCCCCGGCACCGTGCAGGACAATAGCCCTCCATTATGAATAACCGCCGTCTATTGTTGCCCGCTCCCTGTAAAGCAGGGGGGAATGGAGATGACAATACTCAACCCAGACACCCAGCAACCACATCCCCTGGCCTATTGTTCTGGCCGTTTCCCGATTTTACCCGTTTTTTGTGTGCTGCTATTGTCTAACAAACAAAATTTCCCCCAGGGTCTCGAGACATCGGTTGTTAACTCGGGAAAAACACAATAGTCCGGTATTGTCCCCCTGGAGATCTCACAATAGACCCATTCTCTATTATCACACCTGTGAGCCTTTTTGACAAATAGTTCATTCACGCTGTGGCACAATTAAAATGGTCCCACTTAATCTTATTATTATTATTATTATGACAAAAATCTCAATGGGACAAGTTGCTAAAAAATTAAACTTTCTTCTTTAAACCCACACTGTTCTGCCGTGCCATCTATTATTATATTGTTTCCATATCCATTATTGTTATATCACTATATCACCAAGTATTTCATGTTTATTTTCCTGCTTGCAACAAACACTATATATATCTGGTTTTTTTCCTCAGTTTATATATATTACCTATAAATTTCATAATGTTTCACTCTATCACTTTTATTAACTTGCCTTCTTATTTATATATCATTTGAACTCTTATTCAAATATTATTTAACTACTTCTTATTAATATATACACATAATTTGTATACTAATCTTTTTATATCACATAATATTATCAACTAATACTAAGCCTCTCCTCCCCTACCCCAACACATATATTATATTTTATTATTCTTCTTCTTCTTTTTTTTTTGTTTTTAAGCTCAAGTTTTAATCTTTTTATTATTTATTCATTCTGCATTGCTAATTAGATTTTATTATTATATATACTAGTAAATTCTATCTCGCTAAAAAAAAATTATTCAACCAATCAATTAATTAATTATAATCCTTTAATATATTAAAATAATAATAATACAACACAATACAATACAATACAATACAAACACACACAATACAATGATTTCTTATAATGATATTTTCGAAAGAGCTGTACAGGATCCATGTTCAGAAGCTTGTGATTGTGAAGATTCTCCCTCTCCAAGAACTTTATCCATTCAAAATCCTGTTGGATCTCTAACTAATACTACTACTACTACTACTACTAATAATAATGTGACAACACAACCAGTTCAAAGTACTCTTCCGCATAAATTGTTTTTCACAGATGTGTTTGACGATGAAGAAGAAGATGAAGAAGATGACGACGATGATTCAGAAGAAGGTTTGAATATGGATAAACATAGATTGAGAAAAATTAATACAATTCCAATCCATGCCATAAGACCAATCCCACAAAGACCAAAATTAAGAAATAGAGCAAATAGTTGTGCTCTAATACATCAATTATATAGATCAAATTCAAATGTCGCGACTCCCGTAGTTGAATCTCCATTAGCAAAGACTCATTCAGTTAATTATTTCCCACCAGCAAGAAATGGTAGTGTTTGTAATAATTATACTACTACTTCAACATCTCAAACACAAGATTTAACAGCAAATCCATTAAGAAGACAAAGTTCATGTTTAGCCATACCAACTCATATTTACGGTCTGGAAAAATATGTTTCTAGTGAATTGGATGAATTATCATCTTCATGTATTGATGTGCCAGCAAAGGGTATCTCTACTTTGAACAGTAACACTCTTCCCTCTACAAGAACAGTCACTCCAAATAATATATTCTCTTCATCATCATCCACTGCTACTTTATCATCAATCTCTTCATCATCATCTGATATTAATACTAAAAAGAAACCATGTTCAACATCATCAAATTCTTCAACAACATCACCACTGAAAAAATGGAAAAAAGTTGCAGCTAAAAAAACAAATGGATTAAGAGAAGCAAGAAAATCTTTTATTAAAGTTTCATTAGCCAATTCATTTGCTTAGTTTTGTCATTTAACAAACAAACAAACACACACACACACACACATACACACACACACGCACAATTTTTTTAATTACCTTTCATATATTCATTTCATATGTATTTTTATGTACTCTTCTCTTTTTTTTGTATGGTTCCCTAACAAATTACTTTTATTTGATTCTGCATTTCGTTTTTTTTTGTTTCGTGAAATTCGATAATTATTTTTCAAGTTTCAATATGGAAATATTTTTTCTAATAATTGAATGGTGGTTTATAGCTATAATATAGACTTATAATAATAGTATTATAATTATAATAATATAAAGGAAGAGAAAAAAACCCAACAAATCATGGATCCAATTGAACAGGTCAATGGAAATGACCCAATCTTAGATGCAGAAGATGAATTATATTTCAATAATGAGGATCCAATTTCTCATTCACATTCAAATCTTAATAATGATTTAATTAATATAAATGGTAATTTAAATGATTGTTCATGTGCTTATTGTGGTATTAATTCACCAAAATGTGTTATTAAATGTAATATTTGTAATAAATGGTTTTGTAACTCTAAAAATGGTTCAAATAGTGCACATATTGTTAATCATTTAGTGTTTTCACATCACAGTGTCGTTTCATTACATCCAGAATCTGATTTGGGGGATACTGTATTAGAATGTTATAATTGTGGTAGAAAAAATGTTTTTTTATTGGGTTTTGTATCAGCTAAATCAGAGGCTATTGTGGTTTTACTTTGTAGAATGCCATGTGCACAAACAAAGAATCCAAATTGGGATACTGATCAATGGTTACCATTAATTGAAAATAGACAATTTTTATCATGGGTCGCTGAAGAACCTGATGAAGAGGCAAAATTGAAAGCAAGATTAATTACACCAAGTCAAATTTCAAAATTAGAAGCTAAATGGAGATCAAATAAAGATGCTACAATCAATGATATTGATGCTCCAGAAGAACAAGAAGAAATCCCACCTTTATTATTAAGATACCAAGATGCATATGAATATCAAAGATCTTATGGTCCCTTAATTAAATTAGAAGCAGATTATGATAAACAATTAAAAGAATCACAAGCTTTAGAACATATCTCTGTCGCATGGTCTTTAGCTTTAAATAATAGACATTTAGCGTCCTTTTCTTTATCCACTTTTGAATCTAATGAACTAAAAGTCGCAGTGGGTGATGAAATGATCCTATATTATTCTGGGTTACAACATCCCGATTGGGAAGGTCGTGGGTATATTGTTCGTTTACCAAATAGTTTCCAAGATACTTTCACTCTGGAATTAAAACCAAGTAAAAATCCACCACCAACTCATTTAACCACAGGTTTCACTGCAGAATTCATTTGGAAGGGGACTTCTTATGATAGAATGCAAGATGCATTAAAAAAATTTGCCGTGGACAAGAAATCTATCTCAGGCTATTTATATTATAAGATCTTGGGTCATGAAGTTGTTGATATCACTTTTGATGTTCCATTACCAAAAGAATTCTCTATTGCTCATTTCAATAAATTAAATGCATCTCAATCTTTGGCTGTAGAACATGTCTTACAAAGACCATTATCTTTAATTCAAGGGCCACCAGGTACTGGTAAAACTGTGACTTCTGCCACTATTGTGTATCATTTGGCTAAATTACATAAGGATAGAATCCTAGTGTGTGCACCATCTAATGTTGCTGTAGATCATTTAGCATCCAAATTACGTGATTTAGGTTTGAAAGTTGTTAGATTAACAGCCAAATCAAGAGAAGATGTAGAAAGTTCAGTATCTGATTTAGCTTTACATAACCTTGTGGGAAGAAGTTCTAAGGGTGAATTGAAAAAATTATTGAAATTGAAAGATGAAGTAGGTGAATTATCTGCTGCTGACACTAAGAAATTTGTCAAATTAGTCAAAAAGACTGAATCTGAAATTTTAAGTAAAGCAGATGTTGTCTGTTGTACCTGTGTCGGTGCTGGTGATAAGAGATTAGATACAAAATTCAGAACCGTCCTTATCGATGAAAGTACTCAAGCCACTGAACCAGAATGTTTAATTCCAATTGTGAAAGGGGCTAAACAAGTTATCTTAGTCGGTGATCATCAACAATTAGGTCCTGTTATCTTAGAAAGAAAGGCTGCTGATGCTGGTTTGAAACAATCTTTATTCGAAAGATTAATTTCTTTAGGTCATGTTCCAATTAGATTAGAAGTACAATATCGTATGAATCCACATTTAAGTGAATTCCCAAGTAACATGTTTTATGAAGGTAGTTTACAAAATGGTGTCACCATTGAACAAAGGACTGCAACAAGAAGTTCATTCCCATGGCCAATCCATGGTGTTCCAATGATGTTTTGGGCCAACTATGGTAGAGAAGAAATTTCTGGTAATGGTACCTCTTACTTAAACAGAATTGAAGCCATGAACTGTGAACGTATTATTACTAGATTATTTAAAGATGGTGTTAAACCAGAACAAATTGGTGTGATTACTCCTTACGAAGGCCAAAGAGCGTATATATTACAATACATGCAAATGAATGGGGCCATGGATAAAGAGTTATACGTTAAAGTGGAAGTCGCGTCTGTGGATGCATTCCAAGGTCGTGAGAAGGATTATATTATCTTATCTTGTGTTCGTGCAAATGAACAACAAGCAATTGGGTTCTTAAGAGACCCACGTCGTTTGAACGTTGGGTTAACTCGTGCTAAGTACGGATTAGTTATTTTAGGTAATCCAAGATCTTTAGCCAAGAATTTGTTGTGGAACCATTTATTAATTCATTTCAGAGAAAAGGGTTGTTTAGTAGAAGGTCCATTGGATAATTTACAAATTTGTACAGTTCAATTGACAAAGATGCAACCAAGAAAGGAAAGAAATTATAATGAAAATGCTAATAAACAGTTTGATATGTCAATGGGTATGGGTACAGATATGGATAACCAAAATTTCAATCAAGGTTTCGATATGCAAAATTTCATGTCATTCCAGATGCCAGGTTCTAATATGCCTTTTAACAATGGTTTAGAATCCAGTAATGATTTTTCATCGTATTTGAATAACGGTAACTGGAACTTTGGTAACTTTGGTAACCCAAACCCAATGAATAACAATTCTCAGGCAAATAATAATATTTACCAAGGTGCCAATCGTCCATTAGATTCCAATTACGCCCAAGAATTAGAAAATACAGCAGAAACTCAACATAATCAAGTAAACGCTGACTCTTTAACAAAAGGTTTTTCTTCCCTTGACATTTAAACTAACGACACCTTAAGAAGACATTACTTTGGCATTTGTAGATAGATGTAACTCACAAAAACCAGTGTGTTGTAACAAGTGACATTAAATTATCATGCCCTTTAATGTTATGTCTCTACAAAAGAAGATACTCTAGTTTTTGGATAGAGTCTGCCATTCCATGCATTAACCGGGCCAAGAACATTTTACTTGTCATGACCATATATTAAATAGTTTATTCTATGTAATTTACCCCACTGTTCCCTAGTAAAATTTACTAGATGAATTAGATTCATATTAAGAGGATGTCACTTACTAAGCAAAATTGATATTTTATTTTCAAAATTCTGTGAACTGTAAGATAAAGATTACTGACAGCTACCTTTCATAACCGCCGACAGAGTGTAGAGAAGTAGAGTGGAACAAGGAAGAGGCTACTCTTAAAGCATAATTGTCTAATATGTTTACTGTCACCTGACCCTACCTTGTGTGTCATAACATATTACTGAAGCAAAAAATAATCAATTTGTGAATATTATTATTTAATGAAATCTAGAATGAAAGGAATTTTGAGTTGGTATTCCTCAACTATACAAGGGTTGTGAAAGTTGGAGTTAACATTGCTACGAATTGGCTGAAAATTTACTAAAACAATGGCAAACAAATTACTGAAATTATAAGAAGTAGTAATTTGCCAAGATGGTATAATTGGTGTCTCAGCTAAACCCTCAAGCTCTGATAACAAACCTAGTTCATTACAAATATTTTTCTTTTTATTAAGGGCTTTTATTAAGTCCTTACGTTTTACTACGCATGGTAAGTCATTAAAGTTCATAGAAAGCGACACATCGTAATTTAGTCATGAAATATAAACGCCATACAAAGTGTCCGAAATGGTGAATCAATGCTTAGAAACGTGTTCGAAGTGCTGATGAATTTTGCGCCTTTGTAATGTGTCCGAGTCACTGAAACCGTACGTCAAAGTGAAAAGATGTCCGATCTACTGAAATCTGGAAAATCTGGAGACAAAATCTGTAAATTTAATGCGTATCGCTTCATAATAGCCTGATAACTGAAACATAGACCCCCGTATTGTCAAGAAATGGATGTTGACAAATCGTGAATATCTCGATTCAGAAAGATAGCTATAAGATGAATAAAATATTTTATATAGATATGGAATGAACTTCCTTTTGACTGATTAGTTCCTTCCAAGTAATAAATTCATAAAAAAAGAAGAATCAACATCCATCAAAGGTTTCAAAAAAACCAATATACTAAAACAGTCTTCAATATTACTAAAAATGCCTTTCTCTGAGGATTTTACCCCAGTAGCTTTCAAGGACACCAATTTATTCAAGCCAATTAAGATTGGTAACCTTACCTTACCTCATCGTGTGGTTATGCCCCCATTAACCAGAATGAGATGTAGAGTAAAGCATGTACCAAATGGTGATTTATCTGCTACTTACTATGGTCAAAGAGCTCAAGCTCCAGGTACATTAATTGTATCAGAAGCAAGTTTCATTAGTGCTCAAGCTTCTGGTTATGATAATGCTCCAGGTATTTATAGTGACGAACAAAATGAACAATGGAAGAAAATCTTTGCCAAGATTCATGAAAACAAATCTTACATCTTTGTTCAATTATGGAACTTAGGTAGACAAGCTTTTGCAGAAGTTATGGCTAGGGATGGGTTACGTTACGATTCTGCTACTGATGATCTTTATATAGATGAAGAATTTAAAAAAAGAGCCGTTGCTGCTGGTATCAAACAACACGGTATCACCAAGGATGAAATTAAGCAATATATCAAAGAATATGTTGAATCCTCCAGGAAGATCATTGCTTCTGGTGCTGATGGTGTCGAAATTCACAGTGCCAACAGTTACTTATTACATCAATTCATAAACGCTTCCTCTAACAAGAGAACTGACGAATACGGTGGTCCTATTGAAAACAGAGCTCGTTTCACTCTTGAAGTTGTTGATGCTCTAATTGATGCTGTTGGCGCTGAAAAAGTTTCTATTAGATTCTCTCCATTTTATAAATCTGGTGGTATGTTGGGTGTTGATGAACCAGAATGGTTAGAAATGTACTGTTACTTGTTAGATGAATTAGAAAAGAGAGCTAAGGCTGGTAACCGTCTTGCATATGTTCATGTTATTGAACCAAGAGTTACCAGAGGTTGGGCTGAAGAAAACGATGGCTCTGATTATGAACACAACAATGATTTTGTTTTTGAACATTGGACCGGTCCAGTTGTCAAGGCTGGTAACTTTGCTTCTCACCCTGAATTAGCCAAAGAAGCTCTAAAGAACGACCAAACTTTAATTGCTTACGGTAGATACTTCATTTCTAACCCAGATTTAGTCCACAGGTTAGCTGAGGGTTTACCATTAAACAAATATGACAGAGACACTTTCTACAGTCTTGAAGCTGAAGGTTACACCGATTATCCAACTTATGAAGAAGCTGTCAAGTTGGGTTGGAAATAAATTGAGTAATAATAAATAAATAGAAACAATTATGTATTGACTTATATACTACGATAAAAAAATAAAACCTGTTTTCTTTATGTTAGATCTTGTAAAATAATATGTCATTAAATGTCTTGGATTAGTATTTTTAAAAGGATTACTCAAACTCGTTTGGTATTACTATGTTTAATCACTTCTAACTGAGAAAAAAATTGGACGAGTTGGGAATCGAACCCAAGACCTCTCCCATGCTAAGGGAGCGCGCTACCAACTACGCCACACGCCCAAAACCTTTAAAATTTTAAAAACTAAAATATCTTAGATATAATTACGATTTTATCACTCAAAAGTGGCTATAAAACTTTAGAAATAGGGTTAATTATTCTTCCAATATCTGTGAAACGGTTTAGGTACGATATGAGGTCTCATGGTTAAAAATGAGCTAAAAAGTAGCTGGTTAACCTTTTATTTAGCTAATTGTGAGTAAAATAATGTATAATTGAACATTTAACTACATCAATACTAGATTAAATGACAGTACATACATGTTAATTGTTTATTCTATGGGTGAATAATATGTTTCATTCTTCAAAGGTGACTTGTGTTCAACGGATAGTTTTTCGATCATTACTTTCAAGATTTCTTTCCTTTGAGTATATTCAGGATTCATTTATAATCATATTGATAGTCTGGTTTCCATAAAAAACCTCTCTTAGGAAAATAATTTTATCCAAATGACTGGTAAAAAACTACTTCTGATTGATAACTTTACTTAATGCTTTGCTACCTCTCTAATTAATGGACCCCATTTATTGCAATGAAAAATACAACATGGGGAGAGAGAGGAATACCAAGCTAACTCAGAGTGATATATATGTTTGAAAACCCCAACTATACCTTTTTTTTAAAGTTGTTCGTTGAATCAAAGCTCTTGCCTCAAAATATTGCCAGATTATTTCGATATTTCTTGGCAAAAGTGAAAATATTCATTCTTTCATTATAAAGAATCATACCCAACCAATATAACAAAATCAATGGCACTAGTCTAATTGTAACCAAACATTGGCACAACATCTTAATGATAACGATAAACTTTCATAATGGAATATTGTTGTTATACTACTGTAAGTTAACCGCTCATAACAATTATTTTTATTCCGCGGAACCAAGTTCCTGATTTGAGTTCCCACGGGTCAATACAAAAGAAATCCAAAAACAAGACAACCAAGTTGCATCAAAAGTTGAAGAACATCTCACCATCTCAAATTAACTACATTCGATTAAGATAGTGTATTTAAGAAGGACATTAAATTAGAAAGTTTTATTAGGTTTATTTAATACTCTCTACGTTACCTTTTTACTTGATAGAAAAAGAGGTTACCTTCCTAAGCAATCAACTGAAAATTAGAACATTATTATATACAATCACCCAACCTAATGAACCGGCACCAGCTTCCGACTGGAAAAGAATGTGGGATGAGTTTTTATATGGGTATTTCCCAAATAAACCATCTTTCACACCAGAATATTATCATGATCTAACTGTTAAGATTGCTATTATTACCGGTTCTAATATTGGTGGTATTGGTATTGCCTCTGTGAAGTTATTATATGAAAAAAATTGTGATGTGATTATGGTAGTTAGACATGAGGCCAAGGGTCCTACAGCCCGTGAACAAACCATAAAAGAAATTCCAAATTTTAAAGGTAATCTTTCATTAGTTGGTGGGTGTGATTTTGTGCTTAACTTTGAATTTGACATTACCTTCGTTTTAAGCTTGCATCATTCCAATGAAATCTATCGTTGATTTCGCTCAAAGTAAACCGAAAAATCACAGTATACAACAATTTATGGGTCGGATAACAGCTCCCTCAACTCTGGAGTCATTGGTACAATAATTAATCATCGATGCTGAAAGGTAATTAGTGAAGTATTTCCCCAATTCTGCTGGCAATATAGGCATACCATGAAGAACAGAACTCATTAGTATCATAGGAACAACTCCAGGAAAAGTTATCAATGCCCATTGACGGCGATACATTAATTGACTCTGTCAAGATTTACTCTATTGCCACTATTAATTAATCCTTGACAATATACCATCATACTAATACTAATTCCTACAAAAATAATGCACAGATAAAGGATGCTTTTTGTAGCTTTGTAAATTATTTTTATATACACTG
This sequence comes from Monosporozyma unispora, assembly GCA_003708525.3. Taxonomy (NCBI): domain Eukaryota; kingdom Fungi; phylum Ascomycota; class Saccharomycetes; order Saccharomycetales; family Saccharomycetaceae; genus Monosporozyma; species Monosporozyma unispora. The sequence goes on along the minus strand of PPON03000054.1, from coordinate 51,258 downwards.
CAAAGTAGAAAAACCATGAAGGGAAAAAATATATACATATGGAGTGTTAAAAACGACCAGAAAAACTACCCATCCCAAAAATCATAGCCACCATACGCGTTAGCATAAATTTCACCAACAATAGCTGAATCAGCAGTTCTTGTTGTGGAGGAACTAATTGCTAGAAAGAATTTTTCTGAGATTCGGGGATCAAGTTCAGGCCAGTCATAATCTCCAACTATTTCACCAATATTATAATCATCCCAGTTATCACCCTGAGGATCTGGCTTTATACCGAGTGGGATCCAACAGGCTGCATTAGAACTTGCACCCCATATATTCATTGTTAACCAACTGACACTACCTCTTTTTTGAAGCGACTTGTCACTTTCACCAGAGACAAAGCTTGTAAATTGCTTCAAGTTGTCTTCCACCTGATCTAAAAGTGTGACTGTCACAAGTTGTGTACCATTATCATGCTTATGGATAAACGTCACAGGAGCATCAGCACCCAATGAACTAATCAATTGAGAAGCCTGTTTATAGCCGCTGTAAGTATAATTATAAAAAGTGTCGTAATAATATGAATGAAGAACCCATGCCGTATTTCCACGCTTTCGAAGATGAGTAGCAAACAAATTGTCAAGAGTAGGATCTCTAAAAGCAATTGTGTCGTTATATGTTTTAGCAACCAGAAATGTATTTTCCTCACGCTTTGATGGACCGCCGAAGGCAGATGATCAGGTGTAAACCAACCAGTGACACCGGAGGCAGTAGCAGCAGAACACACGGCAGTAGCACCGCCTATAGCAGCACGAGCTGTCCACCATCCGACACACTCCCACTCGAACTCTAGATGGTCCTGTTGTTCCAACTGTTGAACTGTTCGATAGAACCCATCTGGGCAACGCGAAATGGTACTTCTATTAACTCCTTGAAACAATCCAAAAAAGAAGGTTGCACCTCCAGCCCATGTCACTGGTCGCCAATTGACCGCCGCAGCCAGCTTCAAAAAAAATAAAAGAGTAATTAATCGAAAACGCATTAGCAGCTTTTAGTGTTGATTTACATTTTCCAGAGAAAAGTGTACAATAGACATTATTCTCGAATAACAAATATTGTTGATTGGTAAAAAAAAAACATCTTTAAATATTATTTGGAGCTAGACATATTGCGTTTTGTTCACAGCTTGTTGCTTCCTATGTCTGAGAAAAAATGGAACTTTACAGTAATATGTTTTTGCCTATTATTGTATGTGTTATTATGACAAGGAAAACATAAACAAAGAGAAGATCTCACATTTCCTATTATGATCGATCACGGAAAAACATAAACAAAGAGAAGATCTCACATTTTCTATTATGATCGATCACAAGGAAAGCAGCCTTTGTGCACATTCTGAAGTTCAGTTACTGAATTGCCAAAAGATTAAAACTTTTGTTTCCCCACTCAGACAAAGAGTCAGTTACATGTTTTAACTGTTCTGTATAATAAAAAACTTCTGTATTCATGTTGTGGATGGTTGTGATTTTTGTGATTTAACTTTAATTAAAGGTGCCGCTCAAGAAATTAAAGAAATTGTAAATGACAGACCTATCAATGTTATTATTCATAATGCCGGGTTAAAGTCCTCTAACAGTACATTGACATCAAAACAAGGTTATGAATCAATGCTCCAAACTAATGTAGTTGGTCCTCAATTGTTACAACATTTTCTTGATCCATTGTTTGAAGAAAGACTCTGATTTGAAAAGAATTGTTTGGATTAGTGCAGGTGCTGCCATTATGGGTCCAAAAGAATATGGTATCTTTTGGGATCATTCAACTTTTGAAAATGTGCCAGTAAAGGAAAGACCATGGGCACCAATCTTGTACGCTCAAACGAAAGCGGCTAATATTTTCCAAGCTAGTACCTGGGCTGCAAAAAACAAGAACTTAGTTAACGAAATTGGTTGTGTTTCCACAGCTTGTTATCCCGGTATTGTTCAAAATGGTTTACAAAGAAAATGGATTTGGGTTCAAAATTATACTTTAGGTTGGTTTTTAAGAGACACAAAATTAGGTGCGTATTCTGAATTATATGGTGCTTTATCTCCTGATTTGACGGTGAAAGACATCAAGGTGCCTGTATTTATCCATTTGGTGAAATTCGTCAACCTCGCGCTGATATGATTGTTCGTATGAAAAATGGTACAGATTTAGCTTTATGGGATTATGTTGAAGAACTTAACCAACCATATTGTTAATTATATTTAATGAACTTATATATGTAATATTATAAAATTAATATCGTTTTTATCGAAAATAGACTTGTATCCTCTTACATAAAGGGAATAAATAAAAGCAATTGAAATCAAAATCCTAAGTAGTTATTATACTATATGGTATTAGTTAAGAAGCTGTATATTTGGATGATTAGTTAGTTTGACTTTAAAAGAGAAAAGACACGAGCATATATTATATATGTTAAAAGTTCATAATAAAATTTGGTAATTGTAGTTATTTGTCATTCGTTTGATCTATTTCATTGAGAACATTAATGGGCCTTCACCTTCTGGACCAATATATTTTGGATCTCTCCATGGACCAATATCGGATAAATATAACCCACCAGTAGTTTCATCAACTTCGGAGGTACCACCATATTTCTTTGGTAAGTTTTGAGATGGAATTTGTTTTAATAACTCCTTTTGATATGAACTACCTAAGATAAAAATCTTAGACACAGTAACTGGATCTAAAAATGGCTTGAATAATCTGAAAGCAGTGGAGAAACCGAATGGAGCATTAATAATATAAAATTTACCCATACGTTCTGGGTAAAAATTTTGACTAATATAAGAAGCTTCTCTAACATAGGATAAGACACTGTATGCACTAGATATAGAAATACCTTTTAAATCTAAAATGGTACAAGAAGTTTCAACCAAATGACCAGAGAATCTAGAACAAGCTGGAAATCTATAATTAGCAACAACTTCATATTCCCAAACTAAATTCTTTAACATACGTTCTTCAGAGGTAATCTTATGCATTTCAGTTAAATTAACCGCACCTAATTCTTCAAAATATAATGGACGACCATCTTTATCTGTGTTATGATAATATTGTGGATAATATTTAGCCACTAATGGTTTTTCATCATAATGGAAATCCTTTAAGATAGTATTAGTACCATATTCTTCTCTCCATTTTTCACAATTTTCAAACATAACTTTAGCTAATTCAATATCAAATTTTCTAGCTCTTAAGAAACGTAAAAGAGTGGAATCATCTAATCTTTTTTCAAAACCTTCACCTTCTAAAATGCTTCTAAATTTATTTAAAGCTTCAGTTTGTTCTGGGGTACAATTACCTGGAGTACCTGGTAAGGAACCTGGGGCACACACTTGTGGGTAAGACTCTAAAATAACTTTTTCTTCGGCCTATATTGAATAATATTGTATCTTATAATTTTCTCTTTTTTTTTGTTCACTGAATGATATGCTGTGATATCAATTCAATTGATTTCAAAAAGAAGAACGACAACAAATATTTGTTAGTATTATGCTTTATTAAATTAAACAGAATTCGAATGTAATCAGACGAAGATTTTGTGTCTATGGTTGATCATCCAATTAAAGGAAGTCTCAGAAAAGGGGAAGTTCTTACATCCCAACAGAACTTCCAAATGACACCAATGATCTAAGTTCATGTATTTTAACAGCAGTAACATACGGTAACCATGTTTAAATTATATTGATCTAGTGACTTGTGACTGGGATTAAACAAAATAATGATCTTAAACCAATGTGAATCATTAACCATTAACTTGGCATCAACGTTAATTAAATATCAAAACATAACAAATTTTTAACAACGCAGCGTTGGCCGAAAACCGTTGAAATTTTTCACATTATAGATCATGGAACACGATATCCGAGGCATAACGCGTAAAAATTAAAAATCTCAAATTTGTAAATATTGAATCTTTAAAAATGTGACACGTAAAAAGGGCATACATTGAGGTGAAGAGGGAAAGTAGCTAAGAGCAGGAGTAAGCAGGTAAGAAAGGTTCAAAGATGGAAGTTGGAAAGGAAACCGTAAATCCACAGATGCCATTACCATTACCACAGTTTAGCCTGGGACAGAGTAGTCTGTTCCATCCCGGTACGGCCCCGGTAGAGACAGCCGCTGAGCCAAATTATATAAAGCCAAATGATGAGGTTAATGAGAGCACTGATGAAATCACACAATTTAGATCCAGCACAGGTGAAGTGATATCGATATCAAGAAAGAAAGACGATGACCTGACGTCAAATAACCACCCTAAGACACATTTTAGTAGTATAAATTGGAAAGATGACGATTCTTATGGGATTAATATAAACTTGTTATTGGACAAGATTGCTGCCAAAGATGATGGGGAACAACCGACTACGCCAGCTCATAACATTCTTGATCATCATAAACCAAAGAGTAATTCCAAGGTGACCACGAAGAATAAGAAGCATAACAATAATAAGGATAAATTATGGGTGGAGAAATGGCGTCCCAAAAATTTCCTGGATCTTGTGGGAAATGAAAAGACAAATAGAAGAATTCTAGGTTGGTTAAGACAATGGTCACTTGCTGTGTTTAAAGAAGATTTAGGACCTTCGCCATTTCAAAAGATAATGATGGAGAGAAATCCACAACTTTTACAAGAAGAACAAGAAGATCTTTATCACAGACCTAAAAGGAAAATTCTTTTAATTCATGGTCCTCCCGGTATTGGTAAAACCTCAGTGGCACATGTTGTGGCCAAACAAGCAGGTTATTCTGTTTCTGAAATAAATGCTAGTGATGAAAGAGCAGGTCCAATGATGAAACATAAGATTCACAATACATTATTTAACCACACATTTAATGAAAAACCAGTATGTTTAATTGCAGATGAAATTGATGGTGCCATTGAAAGTGGGTTTGTGAAAGTTCTATTAGATATCTTGTACAATGATATCAAAGCTACTAAAAAAGCAAGATTTAATAAAGAAAGTGGGCTAACTCCACAGCAACAAAAGAAATCAAAACGGAAAGATGGTAAAAATTTAAAGACATCTAAAGTATTATTACGTCCCATCATTGCCATTTGTAATAATTTATATGCACCAGCTTTAGAAAAATTAAGACCATTTTGTGAAATTGTTTCATTTAAGAGACCTAATAATAATGCATTACAAGAAAGATTAACTCACATTTGTGATAAAGAACATTTAAGCGTTAACAGTAAGATCTTAAAGAATTTGATTGATTTATCTCAAGGTGATGTTAGAAATTGTATTAATAATTTACAGTTTATGACCACAAATTTACCTAAACAAGAAATACAAGGGAATAATACGAATAATAACGTTTGGGAATCAAATCAAAAGGATACCTCATTATTATGGTTTAGATTAGTAAATCAGATCTTTCAAAGAGATCCTTACAAAGATTTAAGGACTCAATTTTATGAATTATTATCAAATGTTGAACAAAATGGGAATTATGAAAGAATCATTCAAGGCTGTTTTAATGTTTATCCATCTGTAAAATATACAGATAATGGTGTCACTAAACCAAGTGAAATAACAGATTGGTTATATTTTGATGATTTAATGCAAAAATCTCTGTATGAACAAAATGGTGAATTGGTTAAATATTCTTCTGTGATACCTTTAGTATTTTATACTAAATTTAGTGATATTGCTAATAATAAAGAAGAGATTAGAATTAAAAGCATGGAATATGAAGTGAGAGAGAAAAGAAAACAAAATGAAACTATCATAAGATCACTGATAAGTAAAATTGCAGCACAACAACCAAATTTAGTTGAAACTTCCAGTATGAAATCATTAATATTTGAAATTTTACCTTATTTAAATGATATCATTTCCACAGATTTGATTAAGATTAAAAATATTAACTTAAAGAATGTCATAATAAACATGATTTCCAATATATCAAAACAATATCAACTAAGTTTATTACCTATTGAAAACGAATATCCACATTTACATCAATCTGCCACTGTTTTAGGTATTTCACCGCCATTTAATAAAGCTGTGGTATATGATGAACTAAAGAATAAAGAAATTTACATTAAGAGACCACAAAGTTTACATTTATTGTTGGCTAAATCAGAAGAGATGAAGGTTAAAAAGAGACATTTCAATCAATTACAAAAAGAAAAGGCTGATCTAGAAGAGAATAAGTTAAAAAATAAAAAGGCCAAGACTAATGGTTCTAGTACAATTGACTTCTTTAAGAATCAATATGATAATATTAATAATCAATTAGAAGATCATCATCCTATTACTAAAGTAAAAAATAAGAGAGAACAATCTGCCTTTTTAGCAACACCATCCTCTGCTCCTGCACCAGCCCCAAGTGATAAAGATCATGAAAATTCTCGAATTTGGGTTAAATACAAAGCAGGGTTTTCTAATGCGGTCAAGAAAAATGTGACATGGGATAGTCTTTGGGATTAATTAATCTGATAATGATAGAAATGCATAAATAATGTTGGACATTATATAAATATAAATATAGCTTTTGAAATAAATATGATAATATTATACTATACGTTAACAAAGGTTCCAACAAGACATGTTTGTAATAATTTTTCATATGAAATCCATCTATGATGATTATTAAATGCAGGTAAGATGTCTTGATCTTTCAATTCTAATATGATTGGAATACCACCTGGGTGAAATTCCAAATATTTGGTCAAACAATATACTTTTCCACCAATATTACACCAATAATCATTTACTTGAACCTCCCCCTCGCCAAGCCAAATTTGATGTCTTTGTAAAATTTGTCTATTAATTTTCAAAGGTGGTCTAATTTGATAAGGAGGAATCCTATGATTGAATTGATCGATTGTAGTCTTTGAATTGATTTCAAAGAAAGTTGCATCTTGTCTTAAATCATCTAATCCAGTCACTAATTCACCTTTAATACCCCTTGTGGCAACTAAATAATTCCAATCCAAGGAACTATGACCTGGTTTTAATTTCACTTTATTCCTCTTCTCGAGTGGTCTAGTACTGTTACTAATATTATTATTATAGGACCTTGATGGAGGCGTTAATGCAGATAGTTGAATGTGAGGACGGGATGGGGGTTCCATTATTCTAATGGAAGGTTTCTTAAACCGTTCAATAGAGTGGTTATTCTCATTTTGATTATCCATTGTCAGGGAGTGGAAAAAGTACTTTAACAACACTTAGCCTTATATATTGTCTTAAGTCTAAAGAAGTATTATTAATAAGAAATGTTACTTTTACTAATATTATTATTATTAATAATAATATCTGAAAATAATATTTCATAAACTTTTTTAATTCAAATGCTACATAATCTATAGGATTAAAAATGTGAAAATACATAATCTAGTCTTAACCTTATTCATCAAAGAAATCATCTTCAGAATCTTGATCTTGATTTTTAGAATTTGATACAGACTCATCATCAAAGGGATCAGTGTTATCCTTTCTTTCGAAGATAATTCTGGAATCAGTTTGACTATTTTCTTGTTTGGAGATCCCATTAAGTATTTGTACAATTTCATTCTCATTAATCTTATGTTTTAATTGACCAGAAGAGATCACTCTTTTCAGATATGTCTCCACAGCAGCAGCACGTTCCGGTCTCACTAAAGACACACGAGATAATCTTTCCAAAGCTTGTGGTTCTAAGAATGGTGCTAATGTACTGGATCCACTACCGTTGTTACCAGTGCTACCGTTACCACTACTGTTCCCACCAGCACCACCGGAACCATTCTTTAATTGAGCCAAACGGGCCTCTCTAATAGCTTGTAATTCAGAATCCATTGTCCTTCACGTATCTGTATGTGTGTGTATATATACGTATATATATATATGTATCTATGTATGTATCTATGTACCTGTGTTTCGATGTACTATCTCTGTATATACTGAAAATTTTGTATTCAAATTGATTATTCCAGCACAAACTCACCCTTGCAAGAAACGAAAAGACATCCTCAGCAGAGGAACCACACGTTTGCAAAGATCAAACGATAAGAAACTGCAATCAACAAGAAACGTTCAAATTTAACAACCAACGGGGGTCATCCTGCACGGAGCAGGACTTAGAACTTAAACAAGAAAAAACAGTTACTGGAGACTTCGTTAACTTTTAATTACCACTCATCAGGAAGAAGATACGTCAAAGATATATCTTTAATAATCCTAACTACACCTATAATCTACCCATTATTACTACTGATCAAATTAAGTATCTTTAGTACCTTTTATCACAACTTTCTGCTTCATCATAATCAACATCGTATCTTCCTTTGAAACTAAAGAGATCATTACGCGTCCCTCATCGATTTCTCTAAAGAAAGAAACGTTTCACCATAAAAACAGCTATCCAAAAGTGAACGTAAGACAAAACAGGAAGAAGAAGAAAAATCAATCAATAAGAAAAAAGACATTTCATTAAATCAATCGGACGTTAAAGAAAGTTTTGCAACAAGATGAGTTCTTCAGAGAGTAATAACGAATCTTCAGCATTTTCAAAGAAGAATTATATTAAAATTAAACCTGCAGATATTAAGAGAGAAAGACCCAAGAGATCATCTTCACAAAATGTGGATTATAATCTAAAACACAGAAAAATAATTGCATCAGAAGATTCCAATGATAAAAAGAAACAAAAATTGAAGGATCAATTAATGATATCGACAACAAACAAACCTGTCGAAACGCATTACGTAAAGAAACCATTATTTCAAACCAATTCTAATGGTGAAATTATTGGTATGAATGATGATGATGAAATGATTGATGTTAATCAAGGGAATCTTGGCAATAGGATCGAGGTGCAGAATAATTCTTCAAATTTATCCTCAGCTACATTATCTACTACTCAATCTCTATCACCAACACCGTTGGCCAATGCAATGAGGCATGATGTCTTAAATGGTGCTACAGGGCTATCGTTAGGTCAATTCCCTACTGAAAAGATTAAAAAGGAAAGACTTTGGAATTATAAGAAGATTAGTTTTACAACATCATCAACTTCCTCATCTAACACAATTTTAAATCAATCACAAAAGACTAGTAATAGTGCTATCTTAGTTGCATCCCCCATTACCACATTAGAACCTATTAAGAAAAGAAGAGGTAGAAAGAAGAAAATTAGAAATAGATCAAATTTGGGGCTTGAAACTTGGGATTCAAATTCCTCATCGAACTCAAATTCTTCATCTCCTTTACCAAATGATCTAATAAAATCTTCTAAAATTGAAGTGGAGGAACGACTGTATAAATCCAAATTAAAAACACATGAATCAGATCATTTGACACATTCAAGTAGTTTAAGACATATTTTGGGTAATAATGATGATATTGACTTAACCTCAAATGATAAGGTAACTAATTTGCAAACTTCTCATCACATTATATCCAAGCCATTAAGTTCTAAGAATAAATTATTTACTACAGGCACGACAGCATCAAATGAAATTGTTAAAGATGAATCTGTTGAAAAAATTGAAAAGAATGTGGAAGAAGAAGAGGAAGAAGAAAATGAAATTGAAAATGATGATTTTTGTTCCACTTGTCTTCAAACGGGTTCATTTTTATGTTGTGACACTTGTCCAAAATCTTTCCATTTTTTATGTTTAGATCCACCAATGGATCCAAATAACTTACCAGAAGGTGATTGGTCTTGTCCAAATTGTATTTTTAAAGCAAAATTCCCAAATCAAGCTCATTATAGAGAAGGTGAAAGACAATTCATTAATGATAGATCTGATCAAGGTAAAGGGAAATTATTCAGTAAATTGTTATTTAAATTACAAAGTTATAATCCAAAACAATTCAGTTTACCGGATTCAATTAAAGATACTTTTGAAGACGTGAAAACTGGTTCTCATAGCCAATATAATGATGAAACTTTTAAAACTCCATTAACAGACAGACAATTGTTCAATACTTCATATGGTCAATCTATAACCAAATTAGATTCATATTGTCCTGAGATTCATTATGCCACTAATGACGATAATCCAGATAAATTTTTAACTTGTTATAAATGTCATACAACAAAATTTGGGTCATGGGATCATCCAGAGGAGTCAAGATTATTGATTAAATGTGAGTATTGTGGAACGCCTTGGCATCTTGATTGTATTCCAAATATACCCAGAGCTTCCCTGAAAAACCTAGGCTATAAGTGGAAATGTCCATTACATGCCAACACAATGAAGGAAAGGAGATTAACAAAAAAACAACCTTTTATCAAACCACAACAATCTTGTGGTTTTAAGAATAACGGTGATATCGAAATTATTTTAGACGAAATTATTTCAAACCACCATAAGGGCGCCAGAAAGATTGGTGATTTAGATCCAATTCCAATACTAAATGAATCGTCCATCAAAATTGATTTTCTTGATAAGATATTTAAATACAAGAAATTACGAGAACTCAATGAAATCAAATTGCAAGAGCATCTAATTGATAAGTTAATTAGTAGTCATCAAAATCAAAATATTCAAGATATTTCATCTTTAGTTTACTTCGATTTTTGCAACAATAAAAAAGCAAATGAGAAATTATGGAATTTAAGAGAACTATGTCATTTGGCAAACAGTGAACTAGCCGACCCTGATGAAGAAAAAGTAGAGGCAACAAGTAAAGAATCGTATGAGAATAACGATAAGGAAATAATGTTAACTTCTAATGAAATCAATGAATTGTTAATGTTAAAAAAATTAGTACAATCCAAACCTAAAGAGGATATTATAAAATTTTTTGGTCTAGAATGAGAGTGTGTCCTAGTTTTCTATTGTTTTTTAAAAGAAACTAACTCGACTAGGTATGAATTATTTATACAAGCATTTTTATTATTATATTAAGCATATATATTCCTTCTAAAAATAGAAGATCAATCTATTAATCAAAACAGTCTTAAATATATATGCATGCATCTTCATTATTTGACGATTCTCAATTATACTATAGCCAGATAGCCAAATTCAATCTTGGTCTTCATTATAATTAACGGGTTTTCTCTCTCTTAAGTTCTTCTTCCTCGTATTATTGTAAACTACTTTACCACTTTTAGGGACATATACATCCTCTGAGTCATCATCATCACTGGTTTCATCATCTGGAATTTTCTTTTTATCAACCTTCATCTTCTTATTACTCTGCTCTTCGGACGCATCGTTGTTTTGATATTCATTAGCTAGTAATCTCTTTTGAGCACGCTGTCTTTGAGTTTGAGAAGTATGAACAATCTTACCTACCTTCAACTTTATATTTGAGTTGACAGTTTCTAAATATTTATCAGCAATGTAAGTCTTGAATGATGCTTGTGCATCTTCAATGGAGCTAAAAGGTTTAAACAGATCATTTGGAAGATTCAACTTACCTGGATAAGCAGTATGTTGCCAGCCACGTTTATTCTTTAATTGAAGTAAAATAATTTGGGATAGTTCCCCCACAATATACATTCTTTCGCTATTTGATTTTTTAGTGGTGTTACTATGGCCTTCTTCTTCTTCCGCTTCTTCATCATCATCTTCGTCATCGTCAATGTTATCTTGGTAGTTTTTCACTCTTTCAGATAAATAGTACAACAAACTAAAGTTTTCTTGAGATGCAATAGAGTCAAAGTAAAAGATCAAATAATCTATAGAAGTTTTAAGAGCAGAAATATGTTCTGTTTCACCTCCATTCAAACCTTCAACAATATCAGGGTGATGAGATATAGCATGAATTAACCTTGGTAAAGCTCTTTCAAAGAAGGTACCTTTTTTAAATGATGCTTTGCCTACAGTGTAGTTGATCCAAGTTTTTGTGGTCTTTTTCAGGTCTTCATTGGGCTCGTAAGCTGTAAAAAATATTAGTGGCAGAAACTTAATAGATATTAGTTCATTTGAGATATAGGTTTTTAGTGTCTCTAAAAACTGAGCTCTAACTGAAAGGCACTCGTCTTCTACAAGATTCACCAACTTGATTATGTTTGAGGGAGTGATAAAGTCATTTAGGTTTGCCACCTTCGCCAACTTTAAAACTTGTAAACCTGCATAACATCTTAGTTTTGTTTGGTAGACGTTTGGTGTGGGATAATATTCTGTATTCTGTTCTGCAATTAACTCCCCACCACTAGCAATAATGTAAAAAAACAATTTTAAGTTCCTCTCAGCAAAGTTTTTGGATAGATCATCCCTTGCCACATCTGGAGCAATGGATCTTAATTTATTGGTTAGCAATTTTAAAGTGAAGATTTTGCAATTCAAAGATTTAAAATTTTCATTATCTGATAAAATCAAACTATTGTTTTCTATCCAATCTGTTGTGTAGCCTTCAATGTCACCAGTCACTTCATTTGTTAAAAGTACTTCCCTTATCACATAAGTAACAATATCTGTAGAGTCTTCGTCTAGAATTTGAGGATGAAATCTAAAAATTTCCATCAATATAACAATACGAGAAGCAAAATTTTTTTCCTGTATGTTTAAAGGTAAAATTGAGTTCTTGACATTGGTTAATAATTCTTGGGCATCCTTGGCAAATGATAATATCTTGGTAGCATATTTGGCGGTTAAAATTACACCTTCGATTGCAAGGTCTTTCAATTTGGTCATGAAAAAACTGTCATCGAAATCAACATCATCTTTTAAAACTTTTATGATTTTGTATAAAGTTTTTAGTGTATCACTTAAGTCTAATGTATCCTCATTAGTACCTGTTTTTTCGATGTTAAAATTATTGACGATATCTTTTAGTTTAGTTACTTGATCTTTGAAAGACGTTGGATTAACATTTGAAATATCATCGAGAATCCTCCGTCTCAATTCTTTTTCACTTTTATCTGCAAACTCTGGATTATTTAAGAATAGTTTGATATTAGAAACATTGTAAATCAATGGAGAACCTCTGTATAGTAGAATTTCTAGTTGTAATGCTAAATCTTTTGGTAACACAGTAGAAACAGAAGGTATGGCATACTTTCTAAATAATCCAGGATCCCTTAATTTTGTCAGTAATTCCTTGATACTGTTCTTGATAGTAACAATTGATGCTTCCTTATTAATACACGATCTTATCAAGAAAAAAATCCTTGAATCATTCATTTCTTTAATTAACTTTAAAGATTCTAGAGCTTTCATTTTGTCAGAAAGAGAAGTAGAAAGCCATTCTAAAGTTTTATTAAATTTAATTATTATGTCGAGATTCGTATCATTATTATTATTATTACCATTTGCTTTCTCAGTTTCGTTTAGAACTTCACAAAATTCGACATATTTAGCTAAGGCCAGAGACATTTGTAGCTGGCGCTTATTGAAAGCAAAGAATGCTGAAAATGCTTTATCATCACAATGTGATAATACGGTAAAAAGACGTTTAGCACGCTTGTTATCGTCAGTTTCTAAAGGTAGAATGTATTTGAATAAGATTCTGTCAACTTCCTCATTGATAAATTTATTATTAATATAATATAGATTTAATAAGGTTGAAGGAATTGTGTCCACAATACCCCAAATGTCGCTGTTTTCTGGGGTCCTACTTATATCTTCAATTGATGCAGAATAAAATTGGCCTGTAGTTATGATTGATAGGTCTCTAATATCTTTATTTTTTTCTCTCGTTAAATATAATAAAGACGAATAAACAGACGATTCGCGAATGTTTTTCCAAATATTTGAGGCTGGTACCTTTGAAAAAACTTGAACAGACAAGTTTCTTACTTGTGGATCGGAATCAATAAGAGTTTTGTTTAGTCCTTTACTGATTTCTTCGGATACATCATTTCTAGAAGATAAAATATTGGGGATTGTATCGACCCATTGCATTCTGACTTCAGGGCTAATATCGGTAATTTTCAATACCCAAGCATCAAATACCTCTTGATAAGTTGGAAGGAAGTTGACAGTTGTCTCAACAGTAAGAAGTTGGCCAACTAAACTTGTTGCAGATTTTCTAATTTCATCATGAGGAGAAGATAATTCATGTTGAATATAACCTATAACCGAATTCACCAAGTCTGGGGTTGTCTCCCATAATCTAACCACCAACTTGTGCAATTTTGTAATAGCTTTGATTACAGCTGGATTGGATTCATATGTTACTGTTGATTTAGTAGCTTCATCATCTTTGGTAACCTGATAAAGAATTTCTGAGTAATACCTTGTTAATTGTCTGCTGATTCTGTTTGAATATACATCACAAAGTATAAGCGATAGTTCATAACCTGTATTAGAAACAATACCTAAACCTTTAGGAATATCATTAGGATTATACGTTAAAAACTTATTAAAAATTAATTTCAACACATCTAGAGGGACCGAATCAAATTCAGATATGACTTCACCTAGTACACCAGCGATGACAGTGTATAATTTTGGAGAAAATGAGTTTCCATCATCGTAAAATATTTCAAACAACTCTTCTAATAGCTTATTGGATGTCGGTAAATCTGTTAATAATACGATAGATCTGTATTCAAGCACTTTAGTAATTAGGTAAGTCTGCTGGATAATGTAGGGATTATCTGGTTCTCCAAGCATTTGAAACTGACCTAGAATAAGTTTGAATATTTCTGTTAATTGAACATTTGTATAAGGAGCATTGGGTGCATAGAGTCTTAAAATATCACTCAAGCAACAACCAACAAAAGCTCTAATACCACTATCTTTGTGTTTTAGTAACTTTCTACTCACTAAATCTTTGCTATAGCCATCTAAACTCGATAGGTCGATGGTTTCTTGAGAAATAGTAGATAACTCTTCGTGTAGATCAGATAAACGATTCAACAGTTCATTTGTTGGGATAAGAGCTTCTGCAGTTGATATAATCAATTTATTAAATTTCAGTTTAGTTTTGGGGCCCATTGGTGTCATTGTTGATCTAATAATACAGAAGACCTTTATAACTATGGTTTATTGTGAACGGATGAGAAGGAAGGGGTCAAACAGAAGTGGAAACTTTTATAATGAAAGATGCGTTTTGTTTTTGTTTTGATATATTACTTTGAATGTTTACAACTTTTAATATTACAAAGGCGCGTAAAAAAAAGAAAACTTTTTTTATAAAAATACTGATTTCGCCCAGGATCGAACTGGGGACGTTCTGCGTGTTAAGCAGATGCCATAACCAACTAGACCACGAAACCAATTATTCCTTATTTTTTGTTGTAAGAGAAAACTAACTTAAAGGTTAAAAGTAACCAAGTGATCAAATTGTTATTAAACCAGTAAGGGATTAAAAATGGCCGACTTTGAAAAGCATAAATACTGACGAGCCATAAAGACATGCCATATTAACTCTCAAGTTAGGTAACCTTTAGAGACCTTACTATGGTAGCTTGAAATGCAAAGTGAAAGAAATTGGAAACTATTAGCTCGATCAAATATTCAAATGTAGAATTAAAAAGGATTTAATTCTACCGAATAATTTATAAATAAAGAACATGTTATTTAAATGTTCTTAAATAATTAAACATTGATTTTTATTTATAATTCTAGTTATTATATAAAAAAGATCAAGCAACTTCTAGTTGATAAGTTAATAAATATTTGTTATACTTCGATTACTATTCTAGCGTTTCTAGAAAGTAAAGTATTTCTTCAAGTCTAACCCTTTAGCCGCTTATTATTAAGTTAACCTAAAACATTTTTGTGTATTGTTTCGATCGGGAAAGGTGGATTTATAGGAATCTGTAAATCTTTATATCTTTTTAATGAGAATCAATGAAAGTTTGATATAACTTTAGATTGATTCCTAGTTAAGAAGTGTTTTATATGGTATAATATTATACGTGATAGGAGGGCTATTCTTGTATAATATGGGTAATAAATGTAAGATAACAAATATTATATTAATAAAACAATTCGATACCAACTTTATAAGAGATATATAAAGAGTAAATAGTATACAAAATATACATAGTTAATGTTAATAAACAAAGATCTTATTTCATCCCCATATTTACATTGTTATTTTTTCATATTTTAATAATATTGTAAAATCATATTTCTAGACGAATTCTGGATCTAAGGTGAAATAATACATTTGGAATTTTATTTTGATTGTTAAGAAGGTGGATTTATATAACCTATATTTTTTTATATCTTTCAAATGAAGTTTAATGAAAGTTTGATATAACTTTAGAGTGTTACCTCGATGAAAAACGTTTTATATTTTAAAATATTATAGGTGAGATAAATGCTAAAATTATTATCATAATTCTTGTAATTTTAAAGGATTTTTTACTTATTCGATTGAATATAATATCAAGTTCCATGAGATCACTGCGTCATATTGGTCTCGAACTCTGGTACCATTTTATATTGAATATTGATTGGTTTTCAATATTGGAAAAATATTATTTTTTAAAAATTTTAAAATGACATTAAGTTAATTAAAAAAGAATATATACTTATATATAACATTAGTCTCTGCTTAAAGAGACGCATCCAAATCTAATAAATTACTCAATGAGTTCCATTACCGATAAGGCCACAGACATTCAGCAGTTATTATATAATTTTTTTGTTCTATATAAAAGATTTCATCTAACCAAGAAGACTTAATAGTCACAATACACATACAATCCAGCAATTCCCTCATAAAACATTCAAAATAGCATGCCTGAATTTAATAAGTCAAATAGTAATTTATGAATAAGGCCTCAGTTATCAAACAGAAAATGATGCGGGTTGTTGAAAAAAGAACAAGCAGTACGAGGATAATGAAGAATAAATGTCTTCTAAATCATAAATGGGGTTTTCACCAAGTTGTTTTCCTTATGGTGGTGGATGAAGAAAACAAATTGCAGCTAAATAACATTTTTAATCGGATGGGAAATAAAAATAACAACAATAGTGATATTTCATTGTTTAGTTGTTTTATTCGTAATAACGTACTAATTTATAGTAAATGGTGAATCTGAGATTGAAAATTGTCAATGTAAGAATATGTTACTTACATTATATTATGTTTTAACAAACACAACTTTCTGTCTCATATGAAAGAGCTTAAATAGGGCAGAGTACTTGCAATTAAATATCAGATGCTTTGGTACACAACAAAACAACAGTGAATTTTAAACCATAGTTATTATTTTTTGTCATCAGCTAGTTATAGATATATAAGAATATAAAGATATAGAATAAGAGTATTTAAAGAAGTAAAAGAGTGGGAGAGTATCGTAAAGAACGAACAGGCCACAAAAAAGCACATACGATAAAAGATAGAAAGTAAACAAAAAAAAAAAGCAGCTGATGTAATTGTTTAATCAAAGGATTGCATATATTAAAATAAAAAAGAACTTCACATAATCAGGTCTTATATTAGACGGGGCCTTGCCTTCATAAGGTGATAGAGAAATAGTGGAAGTAGTTCTATCGGAAGTAATCGCTGGAGCCTGTTAAGAAACTGTTGGATTGGCTGTTTTTGGCGTGACAACAGAGTCATTACCATTTGATCCACTTGCGTTCGACTCATCCTCATTTGATTGATTAGAGTTTGAGTCATTAGAATTGGATCCATTACCACTATTAGTATTTTCTCCCGTACCATTTATTAGATCAGGAGTTTCAATTGAGATCGGCGTGGTAGCAGCAAGTGACTGATAAGAAGAGGACGTTTCTTGGACACTAGTAAATGTAAGTTTGCTTGGATTGATAGAAGGTAATGTCCTTCTTGAGTTGCTGTTGTCATTATTACTGTTTTCGCCATTGTTACCATTGTTGTTGCCTTCGCTGATAGAAGAGATAGTATTAGTGTAATGTAAACTATTACTTGATTCCGTGATACCAATTGTTCCTGTAACAGAGGCAGCATTAGAGACACTGTTAATACCCGTACTTTCCTTAAGGATGGCCACAGACAAAGAAGTAACACTTGATCTGGCTGTATTTGTAGTGGAGTTACCATAATAAACCCTCTGTAAACTTGAAGTGGAAGCTTTCTCAACCAAAACGACAGGACCTGTCGTAGCAATACCATCTTTACCTGTAACCATAGTCATAAATGTAGATGTCGTTGCAAGGGTCACGCTGTTAGTTGTAGTCAGATACAAAGTAGTCTGTGGAGTATTTGTTAGAGGTGTTTCAACCAAAACTACAACTCCTGTAGTGGTAGATCCATCAGAGCCTGATATGAAAGTGGTAAACGTCGTTGTAATCGGAGAGTTAACAGAAGCACTGCTAGTTAAGTACAGAGTTGTCTTTACAACATTGATGGTAGGATTCTCAACTAAGACAACAACACCAGTTGTGTCAATACCATTATCCCCTACAATTGTGGTCGTAAATGTAGTTGTAAATGGTTTACCAATATCAACCCCAGTTGTAATATAAACAGTTGGAAGAACTTTAGTTATAGGAGGAGCTTGCACGACAATCACAGTAGCTGGAGTTGTGTTCCCGTCGGTGCCAACAACATCGGTGGTGATCGTGGAAACCGTAACTGGAAAGGTCACATCGGTGGTGACGAACGAGGTGATGTAGTTAGGAGGAGGGGTTTCAACTAAGACAACGACGCCACGTGTAGTAGAACCATCAGTTCCCGTCATTGTGGTAGTGAATGTTGTAGTTGTAGGGGAGGTTATGCTCATGGTTGTTACCATTAGTAAAGTTGTCAAAGCTGAAGGTGGCTCAACTAGAACAAGTACTTGAGTGGTTGGGATATTATTTGTTCCCGTAAATGTCGTAGTAACTGTTGCTGTTGTCAAAACAGCCACATCGGCTGTAGTGGTGGAAGTAATTGTGGCAGGTGCTGGCTGTTTGACAATAGTAATACGGCTGACAGTTAGATACCCATCTGTACCAGTGACAGTTGCGTAAGTGTAAGAGGTAGTCAATGCCGTGACTGCAGTGGTGATTGTTGTTCTTACACTGACTGTAGTAACAGGGAGAGGAGTTGCCACAAGGATAATTTCTTGTACCACAGGATGATCATCATCAATGTAACTTGTAGCAGTAGTAGTACTATAGATAGTAGGAGCCTTCGAATTTGTTAATGTCGAAACTGATATTTGAGAAGTAAAAGTGGTAGTAGTAAAAAATCATAGTAAAATCCACTGAAATAGGTGGAATTATGTTACAATCAGGGACTAAATTTTCTGTACTTGAATATACAGAAGTACCAATATTTGAATCTATCGAACCGTCTGGTAATTTTACTGACATCAAGAATTCGGCAAACAACAAAGCATTAACATAGTACATTTTTATAGGATATGCTTTACCGGCTTCTAAATAAATTTCTCTAATAGTTGGTGCAGCAGCATCATATTGATTAATAATTGTAGCGTCGACACTATCGTAACTAGTAGTTTGAGAACAACAATCAAAGGCAGCACCAGCACCAAAAAAAACAATACCTGCATCATCAACTTTAAATGAGAATTGATACAGCCCGGTTTGTGGAGCAGTATAATAACCAGTTAATTCAACGGAAAAGTTAACTGCATTAAAGGCAGGATAGAAAGGAACAGGATTCTCATACATGGAATCAAAAAACGGATTAGTTACACCAGTGATAACAGGGCCAGGTTCCAAAATAGAATGGTACCCACCACTCAAAAAATCATCTTCGTGAGAATAAACCAGGTTACCATTGGGATAATACTAAAATTTGGCAGTAAAACCAGGTTGTTGGCCATCCATTGGATGACAAGCAGCTGAAGTGTAACCACCAAGTGCATTTTGCACCAGAGAAGTTAAAAAGATAAACAAAGTAACAAAGTACTTTGTAGTTAGCATACTTATATTTTTCAAAATATATTTATTTGAAAACGAAATAAAATAGGACTATAAGTTAGGGTTTATTAGGTGTTCAAATTGCGGTGGCGTTTTGAAAGCTCAAGTGTTGAAGAAAATAGATTGAAGCCAACCTAATGAGGCAAAATGTAGAGAGGCATTCCACTTATATATGAAAGGAATAGTTTTTTTGTCAGGATGTATGATAATGGAAGATGATGAAAAATGGAAACTTTTAGATAAGAAATCTCATTAATTCAGAACATCATGCTTAAGCATTATTAATATTACTTTAGCTCAAATTATAAAGAATATATATCTTTTTACACCTTTCTATTATAAACAGTAAATTACATATTATTGCTATTAGAACCCTATTTATATCACTGTTACGATTACAAATATAAGTACTAGATTATTTTAAATATTAAAGAGAATATTTATTCAGATCTAGATATAATATCAATTCCATTCATTAATTTTATTAATCCGGAAATTATTACTTCAATATGATTTGTAATTGAGTAACAGCAAATAAAAAAAGTTTGTCACAGCTAATTCATTGCAAAAACAGCACCATTTCTTTGGTAATTCCAAAGGGTGTTCCCTTTGGAATTACACATAAAATTTCCGGAAATATTACAATGGAGAACAACCATTCTCAATCATATTAATGAAAAGAATCCATGTGTACCCCTTCCTTAGACATAAAATAAAAGAAGTTTACTGTCGGTTCAAAAATTACCTCATTCTTGCATATGAAGCTGATCTCCACAAAAAATATTTTTACTCATTTTGTTTGGTTAATTTTCAAGTGCATTTAGTTGTCAACACTCTAACTATTGTTAATTTTGCGAGAAAGGTATGCCCCGCATGAAAAAGTCGTAGAGCTGGACCCACGTATTATAAGACTATTATGTGAGATTGAAGGGCTACCGAAGGGCTGTCGAAGGGCTATCAAAGAAGGTCAGGACTGCATACAATAAGGGTACCGTAATTCATGGTAAAAACCGGAATGCAGGTCCGAGATAATTCTTCGCAAAAAAAAATTTAACAAACAAAAATTCTATTGCAGATCTTATCTTGTGTTATAATAACCTTATTATAGTTGATTATGCAAACTTCATATTATTGTATTTTCTTATAATCTAAAGTTATTGTGCTGTTTTTTTGTTTAAACCATTTATAACGTTAAATTATATCGGGGTTTACTTTACTTTTTCTGTAAATGGATTCCCAATCTCTCCAATTGTCGGTTAGTATTATCTTGAAAAGGAGACACTGGTACTGATCAAGGAATGTTCAGATAACCTATTTCCGAAAGGGGTCTATTGTATTTTGGAGACCCTGAGGTCGATATGATGTAATACAACTAGTTTTGTCAGTTAAATGGGGAGAACCAAGTGAAAATGCCTAAAACAATAGGAACGACTGGAGTACGTGCACTATTGTTTATATAGTAACGCTGTTAACTACCCCTTCCATCCATCCATTATAGCTCACAAAACTAATCCCGCCTAGAAAGGGGCATGCATATTTTGTTTATTTTATTACTCACCTTCTCTATAGACTTCTTCACATAACTGACTTCCAAGAACTCACAAAGTTTTTTCTTTATTCCAGGTAATTTTATTGAACAAAGCCTGTTTTGTGCTATATCAAGCTAAATTTCTTTTAAGATTTTATTTGCTTGTAATTGGGCAACATATGGAATTCATTTATTTCAGAAAACACATTTTTTGTGCTACAATAAAGACTCGTCCTAATTAACCATACTGTTGTTTTCTAAAAAGTAAGCAGCGAATAAAGAGAGGTTTCGAAAATCACTTTTATTTGTTCATGAAGTGAAAAATGATATTTAGGAAAGGATTTTCCTATTACACATTTTTTTAACCTTTTTAGTCAATAGAGGTTTTTTTTTTTCTTTGCTAATGGAAGGTTTTAAAGGCAATTAATAGGAGAGGAGTTAATCATTTAGTCACTATATTGTCGACGATAACAAAAAGTGATTTTTATTATCATAATTTTTATCAAATTAGCTTATTTGCACGTTAAACATAGTGTAGTGGGGTGCTTGTTCTGCATTTCATCCAAATAAGGTATCGTTAATCACGTCACCAGATTTTGTCTACATCTTTAAACATTAGCCAACTATTTTACCAATTTTCCTGGATCTCCTATTTCTTCCCAAGAACTATGAAGGTTTCTGAAGGTCAGCAAAAAGCCAACTCAAATAAAGCTTGAAGGCTTGGTGATAAGCTTCTCAATAACCTGTAGGATTATTAGTAATAGAAAAAAACAGTATTTTGAGGAGTTCCAGCCTTTAAGTCATGTTTCCTTGGTGTTTAATAAGTACATTGGTCTATCAAATGGGTATCAGGTAGTAGTGTATTTTTTTTTTCAATTCTTTGTTATTTGGGGGAATCAAAAGTAGTAATTTTATCAAACTCGGAACCAAAAATGCTTATCGATCTTATCCCAATCTCCACTTTTTTATTATTGTTTTCATTTGTAAAAGAACCGAGCGAGTAATATCCTTCCTCAAATCAATGCTTCCTATAATAATTGGTAAATTTCTCTTATGAGGGGTATAAACCTTGAATGTACTGATTCCTTGTGGGCATATTACTTAATATCTTGAATAATCTTCTCTGAGAGAAAATTGCCATTTGCACGAATTTTTTAAGCTTTTCTTTTTTTTTGAAAAGCTGTAGAAAAACACTCTTAAAGAAATTTGAAAAGATAAAAAAATCCATGAAAAATCAAATTTGAAGTTAAGTTATCATATTAGAGATTTAAAAGAACAAGAATTTTTCTATCTAAAAGAAACATTTCAACAACCCAATTATTTATTTTATATGTGAAAACGTGTCATCTAACGAGAAACACCTCAACTTAATGTGCCAAAGTTCACAAAAGTTCGTGGTGAAATAAGCATTTAATGGTATATAAATTTGAAAATAATTTAGGGATATATGTATTCTTATATGAATATTTAAAATTAGTTAATTTAGTTGAGGAATATTATTGTGTCTTTATTTAATCTGCTTGATTTTAAATTGTTTCTTATTTGTAACATCTTTGGTTCAAAAATGTTCAAGAGCATTGCGAGGCATATACTGGCCTTACTACAATATCAAATGCAGACTTTGAAAATAATGAACTGTTTTTCCGTTTACATCAAAATGGGGAGCCTATTGCTCTAGTTAGTGAAGCTGGCGTTGGCTTTTGCACTGAGTCAGTTTATAATGGAACAAAAGAAACTTACTTCTTCAAGAAAAATCTTACAATTATTACCATAAGTCATGTATATTTAATTGTTTAAAAAAGAAACCTTAGAATATATTACATTCGTTAATAAATAAACCACTAGTTCTTTAGTAGTTTGAAAAGCTGTGTTTGATTGATATTTAAGGTTCAAAAGTAATTAAAATCATTTCTTGTACTGGTTATTAAAATTTCTGTGATTCTTTAGATTTAAATATTTAAAGCTACAATATAGCTCCACATTATAAAGTGTATTTGGTTGTTTTAATTACCTTTCTTGTTCTTAGGAATAGACTTTAATTGTAAAAATTCAAGAAGCAATAACTGGTGATATTTGTTCCATTATTGAATTCTTATTCTGTGTAGTTTTGTTTTCATAATAAGTTATATTAATTTTTGATAGTCACAAATTGTTGTCATTTTTTAACAGGTTTTGTACTATTTGATAGCTGTTATGTAAGCCATCTCACTGTTAATATATTCATTCTTTCATTAATTTTGAGAGAAACTATGAAGAAATATCAAGAAAATACTAGAGATACCAAAGACTTTGATTTTGGTGAAGTTGATTTAACATTCAGCAGTACAACTTTAGTATTTCTTACTAGTATTGGAGCTTTTCTTTATCATCTTATTTATAGTTACTGACCATATATCAAAAGAAAGAAAAAAGGATTTAAAGGACATTATAAGGGAAATTTTAGTTTATTTTTTTACTTTAAACTTTCTTTCAAAGAATACACACCTGTTTGCTTTTTTAAAAGTGTGTGTTTTGGCTTTGAACTTGGTTTAAATAACTACTTTAAACTAATTTAAATAAGTAATAGTATCTATTTCAATTAAAACTAGTATATGAATATTAGTAAATGGCCCTTGCAAGCTAATATTTCCAAATCTGGGACTGAATTAAAATATTTTATCTCGAATGACATTAATTAATTAGAAGAAAACAATTATAAAGGATTTTAACATATAAGTATATCCTTAAAAGCGTATAAATTATTTATATATGTCTCAAGTAGTTTTAAATTGCATATGAAGCACGTTTGCTAAATTTAAAGATAAAATATCACTTTTAATATAATTATTTAGTTTTGAATACTAAATTTTTATAATAAAAATGGGTCATAAAATAAACAAATTTAAAAAGTTCAATATCTTAGAATTTTAATACATAAAGATTACATTTAAGACAAGTTTAGCGTAGGTTGTATTACTATGTTGAATTTTAAACCCCTAAAACGTTTGTAACTGCTACGGTTTTGAAGTTATAGAGCGTATTATAATGTCAATTTTTTTTTGATTTTATTTAGTGCAATATATTGGTCAATTATCTTTCAGATACAAGATTGAGTATAAAATCTGTATCCATTGATATACTAACATTAAACATTGTGCTATTAGAAGTGCCATATATCTTTTAAAGAAATGTGTTTTATATATATAAGCGCACTACAATTTTTTACCTTTGCTTACCTGTTGCGATTTTGTATGGGAAACTGACAGGTAAGAAATCCTCCATAGAAATTTGGGTAATATATGGAATTTGTAAATTATGAAAATCATCTATGAAATCTTCCCGTTTTTTCACAACCAAAAACAATAGAAAAGAGTATATTAAATTGTTTTTTCAACAGGTAAGGACTTACCGATCCAGCCTTATCCAAAAAAAAGTGGCTCCAACACCTTTATTTGGTTGAATGAGCTATAAAGTTATTGGTAAGGTTAGAGATAGATACTACCCCGAATTTATGCTCGGTTGTATTGCACTGAAACAAGAAAATTCGAATAAAGATATTTTAATAGAGTGATAGATGATTACATAGCCATATATAAAGAGAGAGGGGAGGGAACTGAAAAAGAATATTATATAAGAAAAACGCTTTTAGTAAATTGTGAGAAAGTTAGATTCTTTGATCCCTTATACATTACCAGTTTGTCTCTTCCATTCAGTTAGATTTTTCCTATACAATTGTTCATAATGGACCTTTTCATGATCAGATAAATTCTTCCAATCTGCACCAATCTTTTTCACAATTTCAGTGTGCTGCCAATCTGGGTATTGTTCCTTCAATATTGGTAACATTTCATTGACATAAATAATATAAGCATTACCTGGTCTCTTTGGTGGTAATCTATTCTCTAATTGAGATAAGATAGTCTTATAGTTCTTAACATTTTCATTATATTGATTCACAAAGGGTTGTTTCTCTTGTTTAGATAAAGAAGACCATTTAGCACCTAATTTTGTAGAAATTTGGATAGGAGTTAAATCAGGATATTCATCTTTAACGTTTGATCTTTCGGTTTGAGTGAAAAGAATGAATGCAGATGCAGGTCTCTTCAAACCAGATTCTTTAATTAAATTCTTTTTCAATTGAGCTCTAGAAGTTGCAGCACGGGTGATACTTGTAGTATGCAATAAAGATCTTGGAACAATATTAAAACAAGGACGTGTAGATATTAATCTTAGGGACAACATATCTTATGAAGTTTAGTTGTTCTAGCTTGGTTTGATTTGTGGGTAAGGACAGTATAAAAAATAAAATACTAAAAAATATCAAATTGTAATCAGATAAAGTTCTCAATTATATAATAATTGAGTTGTTTCAGTTGGCTGTATATGATTTGTTTCAAACAAACTTGACAGGGTTAAATAAAGAACCTTAAGTCAAACCTTTTTTTATTTCCTTTTCAAAGCTGTTACAAAACCAGATTTTTTTTAGTATAATGAGGGTAACATATCCAGTTTCTGAGGATCGTTTAAACAAAAATTGGAAAAATTGCAGATAAGTAATAACAACAAGGCTGTATTTTTATGGGGCTAGATGATTAAAACATATAGTCATAGTTGCGACTGATACAAACAAAATCAATTATACAACAATAACAAATACTACAACACAAAGGACATATCATTTAAAACAAAATGGCTTTAGATATCAGACAATTTATTAATATGGCAGGGATGCTCAAAGACTTGAAAAGTTTCAATTTCAGTGTCTATGGTAGATGGTTTGGTTATATTAATATTATATTATGTATTGCTCTAGGTATAGCCAATCTTTTTCATGTTAATGGTGTCATTGCATTTGGTATAGTAAGTATTATCCAAGGTTTAATTATTCTTTTCATTGAAATCCCATTCTTATTAAAAATATGTCCCTTAAGTAATAATTTTATTGAATTTATCTCTAGATTTGAGACTAATGGCTATCGTGCTTTATTCTATTTAGGTATGGCTATTATCCAATACTGTTCCGTGATATTGATGACTACAAGTTTACTAGTGGTTGCCATTGGGTTAACTATTTCTGCCGCTTCTTATGCAGTGGCTTACACTAAACATCAAGAATTTCAAAACACTAATATTATTAAGAATCCAACTGATGCAGATTTCCCACGTGAAGCTGTCATTAGAGAAATGGTGTAATTAAAGACATACATATGTATATAATATTTGGTATTTGGCGTTTATATCATAATAACATAATTTCAAAAGTATGTTCTCTATTGTTTATTAATTTGGGTCAAATTATTTGACACTTAAAGTTAAAATAAAAGAAAACTTTTTAGGTTCAAATATTTTTATTCCTCTTGTTAAGGAAGAAGAATAGTGACCAAATGTTGACACATAATCTCTTTTTTTGCTTTTATCTTTCTCAAACAATTGAAAATGTTCTTCTCACAATAAAGTAAGCCTGGGATTAGTTGTTTTTCAAGTCTTCAAAATTCCCCAAATTTCAAAAGTGAAGTCTTCAAAAAATACAATAGTTTGAAGATTTTTGACATCTTTTTTTCTCTGAAATTTTATTTCAAAATGGAACAAATTTTTGACCAAAAGAAGACAGATTTTTGGCAAAAAAAAATTTGGTAAGATTCTTTTAAATAAAAAACAGTTTGTGAAGTAGTTTAACTCAAACAAAAGGTTATATATAATAAATATATTAATATTAGATCGTTATAAAATTTTAAGAAACTTGATTGAGCCAATCTTGAATGATATTTTTAAGTTTAGGATTGAAGTAAACTATAAATCATATTAATTAAAAAAAGATAACAATAATTTAGGGTTTTAAAGTTTATATAGGTTCTAAAATGACAATTAATCATTCCAATACTTTTAAAAAGGGTTTAAATTGTATAAGAAACAGTTTTGTCAAATTCATGGTTCAATATAACTTTTAATAATATACTTAACAATGAATATCATAAAATAGTGGAAATAAGGATGTCCTAAGATAAACAAATATAAAAAGTTCAATATCTCTAAACTTTAATACATGAAGGTTACTTTTAAAACAATCTTATAATAATTTATACAATTTTATTTATTTATAAGCCCTTAAATCTTTAATAAATGGTGTGAAGTCGATGTTATAGTCTATTTTAAATTGACTTCATTTCCAATTTTAGTTAACTCAATTTCTTCTTGACAAGAAATGTGATAACGATAGTACGGTTAATAATCCTGGGTTCATGAAAAGCTGAGAAGAGAATGAAGAACTTGAAGCTAATAAACAAAAACCAGTGATTTTTTTGTATTTTGATTATAAAATTAAAGAAAGATATATAAAGCGTAACGAAAGATTTATGGAAAATAATATATTCAATGGTTTCTTTCAATGATATTATTTAAAACCCTTTTGACATCTTCTTTACTTAAAATACCTTGATATAATAAAGTTTTAATTGAATCAACATATTCAAGTCTTTTATCATCAGGAATATTATCAAAATTAAAATTCTTACTTCTTTGCCACTTAAACGTAACATTGGCTATTTTCAATTCTTGTAATAAGTATTTTGGGTGTTTTAACTTCATATGTTGTAAAAGATTATCCTTTCTCTTATGTCTACTTAAACACCATTGACATAAGAAATGTCTCTCAGTACTATGGGATAATAAATGTCTCTTTAACCAAGACTTTCTCTTGAAAGATTTTTCACACAAATGACATTTATGAATAAACCCAGCAGTAACAGCGTTGGCTGAAGAACTACTTGTAGTTGAGATAGAAGTAGTGATAGCAGTGGTTGGTGTTTCAGTAACTTGAGCTGATGAATTGAGATTAGCATATGTCGATCTTGGACTTAGATCAGAATTAATAATGGAAGTTAAATTAGCACTTGAATGTTCACTGTTATTGTTGTTACTTATTGTGGAAGCAGTTGGTGAAATAATAACCGGAGCAGAAGAAGAAGAAGAAGTTGAATTGGTAGTAGTTGAGTTAAGAATATTATTAGTAGAGTTTATAATGGTTGGTATGGTATTGTTACCATTGGATACAGTTGAAGAAATTGATGGATTGCGTAAATTAACAGACTGGGAATAGGATGATTTTTGTTGTTGTGGATATTGTAAAGCAGTGGATGAAGTAGAAGGAGACTGAGTAGCTACAGCAGGAGACATTGTAGCTGGACCAGAAAACGACAAACTATGATTTGAAATATATTGATTTGAGGAATCAATCTTGATGTTTGGAGACATAAGAGAAGGACCATTAACAATATTTGATTGATACAAATGTTGAGATGAGGTAGATAATCTCGACTGATTGTGGTGTTGTGGTGGAGGTTGCATGATTGGAGAATTTCCAGGAATATAATTATTATAATCCATTAAAGAATTATTACTTTTCAAAATTGGATTATTAATAAAGGAAAGAAATCTTGTATTGTTGTTTCCACCATTGTTGTTGTTGTTGTTGTTATTGGGTTGAGTTGAGGTTTCAAAATCATTGGTTGGATACTGAGTGGATTGAGGTAAATGATTCTTATATTCATAAATTAAAGGTGAACGAGAAGATAATGAAGTTGCATTTGATACAATACTATTCTTACTGCTATCATTAGATAAATCATCAGTTGATAAAGATTGAGAAGTAGATGATGTATTTAATCTTGGAATATAACTTTGTGAATAAGAATATTGAGATTGTTGGGATGAAGGTTGAGTTTGTGATTGCTGATATTGATGATTATTACCTGTTCCATTTAAATTACCATAATAATTAAAATTACCATTAGTATTTGGTGTATTCACTTGTGTTGTGGTATTATTACTAGTATTAGCATATGGTGCAGTGTAATAAAATTGAGAGTGATACTGGGATTGAAATTGTTGTTGTGGTAATTGACGTTGTAATCGGTATTGATTTGAGCCTGAATTAGTAGTACTAGTTGTATTGTTATTACCAAAGGAAGAAGGTGTGGTTCCAATAGATATACTTGGTTGTCTACTTGGATTTCTTGGTGTAGCAGCATCTAAAACAGGATGCAATAATGTTCTTGGACCAAAATTGTTAGCATTATTATTAACAGAGCCATTAGTACTTGTGGAAATTGCAGAACTCGTACTAGTATTATCACTAGTGTTAAAATTATAATTTGATTCAGTCATTATATTTTTTTGTAAAGATGGAGAAATATTAGTTGACCAGGAGCTCATTAATTTTAAAAAAAGGAAATATTTGCAAATAACTTTCTTGAAACCTGTTATCAGCAAATTGGATGTATAAACCAGATAGAGGAAGATTTTTTAAAAAAAATAAAAATATAACTTGAAGTTTCCAACGATATTTGTACTAATTAATCTTTGATTATTTCTTTTAGATATCAAAAGGAAAAAGGAAAACTGAATAATAAGAAAAAAAAAAGGTGAAAAGAAATATTGGAGGAAAGAAGGAAAATGTAGATTATGTTAATACGGGAATGTATTTCTATTTCCTTTTTATAATATCAAAAGTGGTGATATTAATATAATAAAAACTGAAGGGGAGGAGTATGTAAAGGAAAGATCGCTTTAAGATTTGATCTGTAAATGTCTGATGTAATGATACAATAATCCGGTAAAAATAATAACAATAGTGGCGTAAGGTATTGTATTTTTTAAAAGTGAGAAAACGTGGTGTTTTTCTTTATTTCTTTGACGTAAAAAAATTCGAATATTGCTTTGAAATTTAACCAGTTTATTCAGATAATATGTAGTAAAATTTCAGAAAAACACAAACAAAAAATAATCTTAATTGAGAAAGATGCACAGTACAATAGATTGCGCAATAGGTATTAAAAGTTTAAATTTGAAAATGGGAAAAAACCCGAAAAAATGAATTTTTAATTATTGGGAGAGTTTCCAAAAAAAAAGTGGAGGTATGTTGTTTAGTGATGTCAGTATAATGATGATGGATTAATGATGCCAATACCTGTAATCAAACGATAGAAAGATAAATAAAAGGCGGGGATTGGAATATATTAATTAATCAAATAGATGACTAGGATGTCCAATTAATCTGATACTGGAGAAATTTATATGTATAGTTCTCTTGTACCAGAAGCAAAATGTGAGATCAAATGCTCAAACAAACTGGATAGTAATAGTTGAATGTTGCTGTTCGTTTCTTCTTAAAAAAAAATAAGAGAAAGAATGCTTCAATGTTATTAGTTTACACTACTTCTGGTAATGATAGTAGAAAGCCTTGTAAATAAAAAAGGAAGTGGTAAAAAAATATATAAAAGTTCTGTTTTGATTGATGGAGGAAGAGTATCGAGTAAGAAAATTAGAAGGCAATTTCTTTTAAGTTCCTTCTTTTTTATATATAAAAGCAAATGGGGAATAAAACAGCAAACTCCAGTTAAAAGTCCAGTTATTTAAACGGTCTTAAATTTCAAAATTTGATTTGGAACCCCTTTGTGTAAGTCAAAATAAAGGTGAATGGGGACACAGGAACCAATCAATAGTCGAGATTAACTAAGTACTTTTCTTTTCAAAAGAATAGAAGGGAAGGGAAATATAAAAATAGAGGTAAATCCCAAGTAATTGGAATAGTAGAAAAAACTCTTAGTTAACTTAATGGAATAAAACAATAATGTGCAATGTAATTATTCTCCGCTAAAAGCACCTAAAATTTTATTATGTATGTATTGGACAAATAAGATCCGAGTAGTTTTGTCTTGTCCCTATTTTTTGATGACGTCCTTGAGACAATAAGCCAATAATAACCTCTTTAAACTTTTAAGGAAATCTAATTAATTTTTAATCTTTCGCACTACCGGAGATTAAGAATATCTATATAAAACTTTCTTCTTTGATTTGTTGAATTTCATTCCAGGCTTAATTATATATATTATCTTGAAAATGATAAATAATCTGAAACAATAAACAGCCCTGGATAGGATAGTCAAAATAATAGAGCGGTAAATGGACTGCCAAAAAGAAGGAAATTGATAAATAGAAAATAAAGAGAATACAATAGAAGACGACTGACGTAAAATGTGTAGATCTTTTGTTCTTACCCCTTAATTCAGACTTTTTATTGGAGAGAAAATTATAATGTGCTGTTCTTGTCTCACGCCCACATAGTTATTACCTAATAGCTGGTAAAGATTTTTAAATTTTCGCTTGTTTTTTCGAGTAGAAAAGGAGGTAATGCAGCCAGAAGGAAAACAATAGAAAAATAAAAAAAGAGTGAGAGAAAAAGTTTAATGACCCGCTGTTTCTTAAAGTGAAAAATATGTTTGAGTGTTAAAATCCGAGATATCCTTTTTCCAATAAATATACTGAGAAGAAAGATAAGAAGATAAAATAAAGTTTTAACTTTTAAACTTGTCTGAAAGGGGAATTTAACCAGAATGGAGAACTAATTGATTGTGTGAGTCTTAGGTATTATTATTATTTTTTTTAACTGGAGATCAAAAAAAAATTATTGTAAAAACGTGTCACACGAATGTGTAAAGACGTAACCGTGCTGTAATATTCAATGTTTTGATATGTATCTTGAAACCTTTTTTGTTGTTTTATTTATTGCTATTAACTTTGTATCTTGGATAAAATAACAATAGTATATGTTTTCTGTATTATGAAACCTGAATGAATAATAGCAACGAAAATAAAAGAAATGTGTAGGAAGTAATCAATAATTACTTCAGTTTTTGCATTTAATTAATGTAGTAAGTTTTTGTGTTGTAATGTTTTCTTATTTTATGTCAAAGGGTAAAATCAAAAATAACTAAAGAGAGAAACAATAATAAAGCTTAATATGAACAGGAAATATTTGAGATTAGAAGTAGGACCAAACGAAGACAGAGAAAGTTAAAAAACAACAACACAAAACTTGTGGAAGGCATTGAACCTTATATATTTAATTAAAGGTAAATTGTTATTGTGGCTCCTAATCATTCTTCCCACTCAATAGGTATTTACCCTCATCAGTAATACCTGCTTTCTCTTTATTTTTCTCTATCCGTGTCAATGAGTTAATCTTGTTAAAGGGATTATCAGTAATACCAATACTTCTTCAAGGGCACAAAGACTAAGTAAGCGACTTAATTGAAAAGACACCAAAACACTGGAATTTCAAACACGTAAGGAAATAACAAAACAAAATTTTCCCAAAGCTAGAGGTGCTTTCTCGGGTCAAACATTATTCCGTTTCTTATTGAATGTTCAAAACAAACAATGTAGAATATATTCTGTTTAGTATTAAGAGAATACACCACAAGTCATGTTTAGACTCTTTCTTTTTTATTGTTGATTACAATATTCATAATAGAAAATTAATAATATCTTTGCGGTTTTTAATTTCTTGGCTTAGTTCTAATCTTCATATATTCCTTCCTTCGGACCTTAAAGGAAATATAAAAATGGCCAGGCCATTGGGGTGTATTTCATTCAAGCTAATAAAGGCGCCTCTGGTAGTTTAATAGACTTTGTTTGTTTGTAAATTTTTGCTTTGTTTCTGGTTTGACATACCATTTGACTATGAATCTTATTAAAACCACGGATGATTTTTTGGCTTGGCCATACTTGTTGAAAAGGGTCACTAAACGATATTAACCACGGCTAACTGCTTGTGCATAATCTCACTCATTCTGGATCTTTGTGTCTATTATTTAATTATTACATTAAATCTTGTTGAAAAAAAAAACATTTTAGAGTGAAATAATGGTGCATGTTCCTGTGCAAGTAGTTTTTCCTTGATAGTACATGTATGTAGACGGTCAAGACAAACTTCAAATAACACTGTACTAGCCATGAGAAAAAAGACCAATCAACTGGAAGTCAAAAGCAAGTTGGTAAACAAAAATTAACAAGCCTAATTTAGAGGTTGTTTTGCTTGTTTTTTCTCCAATCAGTAGACATCACTTGTTTATTTGGCGTATATTAATGACTTGATTGTAATCAAGTTTGATAGTGGTCAACTTAAAATTTTTTTTTGGTTTGCATACACAAAGGAAGGAAACTTATAAAATTGTGTTCTTACAAAACAGTTGTATTTTCAAGAGAAATAATATGGAACGAATGGAAAGTTTGTGGGTTTTGTTGAATACCAGCTGCACAGAAGATTGCGAGAGAAAAGCCCAGAGTAAAGAGTATTTTTAATTTTTTAAGACCACACTTTTAATTTAAGTAAAGTATACTTACATCACATTTTTCATCAATCAAGAGATGCACCAATCCTCATTAAGTGCTTCCTTTCTTTATTAATGAAAAATATTTGTTTCCTTCTATGCCAATTTACAAAAGATGTCTTGATGATGATTTACTACTTTTACCTTGTAGTCTAGAAAGACAATTGAACTGTAAAATATATAATAATAGAGTGCGGGTATTGTTTGTCAAAGTATACTATGGTTGAAGCGCAAATATCGGAAAATTCGACCTCGTAAGGATGGATGTAAACCGTGCTAATGGAAGTATATCCAGCCTAAAAAAAAACTTCCTACACAATAAATTATTGTTTGGTAATTTTTGACATTCTTGTCGCTATACATTTCATTGTTTAAATTTATTTTATTTTTTTTTCTACTTGCCTTTTTTAAGCCGAAAAAGTAGCATTTTCATGTTGCCTCCCAATTTTGAAAGTACAATGGAAAACTGTGGAAAAGCGATAAAAAAGGACACGCTTCGGCAGAAGCAATCAATCTTCTTTTCCGTTCATGTCCGATGATTCCAGGATCCGAAATTGACTGGTACTATTAACTTTCTAATTATATCCTTCTGGATTAATCTCAAATTTAAGTGTGATTGCTTAGGCGGGTATTCATTTTTTCACTAAATCTAACACTATTTACAGTATTGTACTAAGTATTTCTGAAGCCTTTTCCCCTACAGGGGTATTAAAAAAACCTGTTTTTTTTGACGTTTGTAATTCTTTTGTGTAGCCTTAAGGAAGAGTAATGTATTATGACTGTCTATGTCTTTGTATAACCTTTGTTTTACTTTAGCCATCTTATTTTAAGATTATTTACAACGTCAGTCTAAACCATTCCCACGGAACTATTTAACAAGTTTTAGTTATACAAATCACACGAAGATTAATGATAACAAGATTTGGTCATTTAACCACCACAAATTGTTGAGTATCTTGTCTTCAATGAATAGTTAATACATCTCACGCCATTCACTCTCTTTAGTTTTTGGAGGCACCATGTGTTAAATATGACGACTATATTATATGGGACACCAATATATCCATGGAAATAGGTTATCAATGCAAACTTTGAATGAAAATAAAGAAAAATTAATAAGTATATGTCAGCTACTTGGCAAACATCTCCTTCTCTTTTTGTTTTCATCATTGCAGCTAAATGCGATAGTCTAATGCAATTATTTTCACATTCAACATACATGTTCCTGAAAACGAAAATAAGAAAAGTATTGTATTACTAAATTAGATTCGTTTCATTATCTAAATCAAGAATCATCCCAGATTAAAAGAGGAAAGTCCTGAATTCAAAAAATCGGTTTGACTCTAGGAAGTTGATAGACTCTTCTGTTGTTTGTATTTCATAGTTTATACTCGATGACTAAGGTTATTTAAGTGGTAAGTACAATAAATAGTAAATAGGTTTACTTATTCGATACCCCTTAGTGGAACTAGTGCCAGAAATATCTTCAGTGACCTTCCCGGTAAATCTTTTTCGGGTCCGACTAGCAATAGACATTATTTTCTCATCTCTTGGTGAACCAGCTGTAAATTCGAAACCCATTTTTTTATAAAATCTGAATGCAGCTTCATTGCTACTAAATACAGTTAAAGCAACCGAAGTAATAATATCACCATATGACTTTGTCTCATTATATTTTATGGATGTATCTTTTAAACACTCCATCATTTTTTGACCAATCCCTTGTCCTCGTAATTCAGGTAACAACTGGATTTCATACAAGTATATTACATGCTCGGTTAAGTTAATCTTGGATATATCAATCTCTTCAGTAAGCATGAAAGAAAGATACATCAGTGGAACAAAAGTGCGAGTTTTAGTATCATCAAGACCATAGGTAACGTATACTAAATCAGAACTTAACATTTCCTCCCACTTATTATCCTTCCAAGATACTTTGTTCTCATATATGGTACTGCTTACTCGTTCGTATGTTTGACCAAGGTTGGTATCCAAAATTTCTAAAAGCTTATTCAACATTTCTTGATCCACTTCATGTTCCTTGGATACTTCCTTTTCTAAAGTGCAATAGTTATGAACCTTGTCAGGGATTTTCTCAGACTTCGAATCATTCCCAATGAATAGAATACGGCGATGTAGTGTCTTACACGTAGCGTCTTGTTTATTTGATGGTATCTCACCTTCAGGGTTGTATAGAAGAGTTTCTGGGAAGCACAACATTAGTTGGCTTAAAAAATTCCGTTGTTTGTCTTTTTCACCCATTTTATAGTGATAATCAATCAGGGACAAATCTATTCATATTCTTAAATTTGAAGTTGCTTATTATCTTCCAATCCTTAACATGTTAATATTTTTGTCGAACTCGATGCGCTGGGAAAAATAAAAATAGTTTAGATGTCTTTTTAAGTATTCAAGAAAAGGCACGCCAAAAAAAGTAACAACTAAATCATAAACAGACAACAACAATACACTATTTAGGTTTACCCATCTTAAGAAAGACCTAACCAAGAAATGCTCCGTAGACTGACAATTGTGTTTGTTATTCAATTGCTGGCTATATCTCTTTTCTGTATAGGTTTTTTTCCTAAAAAGAATGTTTTGAATGGTGAGGCTATATTTCATTATAATAAAACGTTACAAAAAGATTCAAAACCAGTTTTTAACAAACTAGTGGTGGTAGTAATCGATGCTTTAAGAAGTGACTTTATTTTTGATAAATACAGCTCTAACTTCAATTTTGTTCATTCTAAATTAAACTCTGGTGAAGCATGGGGGTTTACAGCATTTTCAAATCCACCCACAGTGACATTACCTCGACTAAAAGGGATTACAACTGGTTCTACACCTAACTTCCTCGATGCTATTTTGAATGTGGTTGAAGACGATGGTTCTTCATCAATCTCTGATCAGGATTCATGGCTTCTTCAGTTACGTTCCAATGCAAATCACAGAATAAGATTCTTTGGTGATGACACATGGTTAAAGTTATTCACTCCTGTAGAAAGTATTTTTGATTCCTGGGAGGGAACTAACTCCTTC
The DNA here is from genome assembly GCA_003708525.3 of Monosporozyma unispora. Taxonomy (NCBI): domain Eukaryota; kingdom Fungi; phylum Ascomycota; class Saccharomycetes; order Saccharomycetales; family Saccharomycetaceae; genus Monosporozyma; species Monosporozyma unispora. The sequence goes on along the minus strand of PPON03000054.1, from coordinate 14,801 downwards.
TTTGTGAGTGACTTCGAGGAGGTTGATTTTAATGTGACGAGACACATTCCTACACAAATAAAGGAAAGGGACCAGTGGGATACCTTAATATTACACTATTTGGGCCTAGATCATATTGGCCACAAAGGTGGTGCGTTTTCTAAGTTTATGCCGAATAAGCAAACGGAAATGGATAATGTTATCAAGGATATATATAACAATCTTATCGACGAAGACAGTTTATTAGTTGTTTTAGGGGACCATGGTATGAACGATGTAGGTAATCATGGTGGATCTTCTGCTGGAGAAACACATGCTGGTATGGTTTTCTTATCCCCCAAACTATCTAAATATCCATATTTTAAGGATATAGAGGCTCCATACGAAACACCTCTGAATGGAGATAATGAACCTTCTTTTGAATTCATGAACCAGATCCAACAGATAGATTTAGTTCCAACAATTGCAGCAATGTTTAACATTCCAATTCCCCAAAACAGTGTAGGGATATTGATTCCTGAGTTTTTGTCTTTCTTAGGTGACGACATGAAGTATATTAAGGTCTGGGAGAATTTAAGACAGCTCTCTATTTTGAATAACTTAACACCAGAGATAGATTTCAATAACAAAAATATATCAGATACCTACTTAACCATGAACGAAATTCAACAATCACTAACTAGGTCTGCCACTAATTATAGCTACAATAAGCTGGCTGTTGGATATTGTCTTCTTATAATATCTGTCATTTTTGTATCAGTGTTAGTCATCCAAGATATGAAATTCAGTTTTACAACGTCATTGTTAGTATTTATTTCTGTGGTTATTGGTATTTCAATGTTTGGTAGCAGTTTTGTCGAGGAAGAACATCAGTTGTGGTGGTGGATCCTCACAGGCGTTCTGCTATTGGCAGTTATGTGCAAACATAAACAAGCAAGTACTCCAATTTTGTGCGTTATAATTTTCGCCTGTTTGAGGCTACTTCGTGGTTGGAATAATAGTGGTCAAAAGACAGTTTATCCCTATGTGATTGGTAATCTTCTCAATAAATCACCTGATATCCAATGGTTACTAAATGTTACCACGCTTGTTTGGCTCAGTTTATCCATCAACATAAACTATCTATCTCTAGTGGATCAGCTGATCGTCCCGACTATAGCTCTTGCATACAAAGCTAATTGGGCTATTGTTGACAAGGAACAAGTTCCTAATTACTTGCAAAAGTTGGTAATCATTGTTGGGAAGGATATATTAAAGATCAAAGACACAAACATTTTTACAGATTCATTAATTCCAATGGCAAGATTATTTTACAAAGTCTTCTGTGTTTTGATTGTTATAAGAATTTCTTTATTTGCTACAAAGACAATTAATAGAGAGGTATTTGTTAAAGGCGTATTCAAGGATATCACTATTTTTTTGTTGTTTCTTTCACCCTCCAAAAATATATCTCAGTTTTTACTATTTGATATTGTAAGAAGATGCATTACTCAAATATTAACTAATGAATTCAACTCTGATATAACTTTAACAAGTGTGATATCATTGATCCTTCAAAACTTTTGTTTTTTTCAATTTGGGGGTACTAATTCAATTGCCACTGTAGATCTTTCTAATGCGTACCATGGCATATCATCAAATTATAATATATACGTAGTTGGATTAATCATGGCTATTTCTAATTTTGCCCCTGCAATTTACTGGGTACTATTTACATGGCAGTTCATATACAGTAAACCAACTACAATTATGAAAGGGAACAAATGGGAAATTTTTGCTAAAAGTAAACTACCTGTTATATTCGTCAATTGTATTGTAGGTTGCTGTTTATTGGCTGCCTGTGTGATATTAAGATATCATCTATTCATTTGGAGTGTTTTTAGCCCTAAGCTATGTTACTATGTGGTTTGGAATCTATTCATGGGAGCCTTTATCGGTTGGATATTCGAATTGTCACTTATCGCTATTTTATAAAAGTTGAGATTGTCATAATAAATATTAGGTAAAAGTGTATAGTTAATTTCTTTAGATTATCATATTGCCTATTGTTGTATCTTAGTCTGTGACAGTAATTCAACACATTTGAAGCTGGTCTATTTTTTATGGGCTGCTCATCGCAGACGAAATTTTTGATTTAAAAAAATGTCAAAATTCTTTTATCCAGACAGGCTGCTTTACCTAGTTATAAGCTGTACACTTCACCTGCACCACAGAATAAAGTAGACCCACTTATTTGGAGGTGTTGAGATACCTAATCCATTAGTTAAATATGGCGTCTAGTTTATCCTTTGGTTCTCCGTTTGTTAATGACTCTGTTTGTAAAACAATCAAAAAAAAATCTATTTTCAATATTCCTTTGTTGAACGAACTTAACCGTGGAGATAGATATGTTTTTACCTCACATAATGACAGTAGATTTGTCCAATTAGAAACTACCACAGAAATGTTAAGATGGTCATCAGTGTTGGATCAAGATTTTGGTTCGATGCATCTTAAAATGTTAAAAATTAAAGCAGATATCATTGATATTGTTTTGAGTGATGGAGGCAGATTTATCGCCTTTTATACAAAAGATGACATTCATATGATTGAAATTCCCTGGGCATATAAAGATGTCTCTAATATGAACCATGTTTTTCAAAGAAAAGTATCCAAAGTCAATAATGTATCAAAAATTAAAAAGGTATTATTCCATCCAAAAGCTGCAAATGACAGCTGTGTGGTTATCTTATTTGAGGATGATTCAATCTGGTTATATGATTTCAACATTAGAAAGAAGATCATTCTGAATGAAGAGAATGGAAGATTTGGGCTTGGTGATAAAGTGACTTTAATTAATGACATGGTATTCAGTAACGACGGTTTAACGTTATATTTATTGTCTGTTTCTGGTGGAGGTGATATACACGCTCTGTATCCCTGTCTTCCATCCCGTCTTTTGATTAAAGAGAGTGAGTTACAAACATTGATGAGTAAGTCAGTTATTCTCTACAACTCTATTAATAAAGAAACTAAGCCAGAGGTGAAGAGAAGCATAATAAAACAAGTTCAATTTGTAACAAAATTAGGTCTTAAGAATAAAGAAAAGGATGATGAAGTAGGGTTAGAAATTGAAGACAACTATAGATATGTTAAGCCACAAGGTCCTTTTACTATTGCTCCATTCCCTGGCAAATTGTATGATTCGACTGCCAAACAAATAACTGTTTTGGATATTGGTAGACAGAATGAATTGTTAGTTATGACATTTGATGATAAAAATGTCTTATTCTTGTTCAAAGATTTAGAATTATCGATGGTTTGGGATACTCCTGGGTTTTATTATAACACCTCGTTAGTCCTAATAGAAAATCTTAAGCTCACATCATCTGGTGAAGAAATAGTTATTAAGTCATTCAAAAAACAAGGTAAATTTTTGCTAAAGGATATTGATACTGTATATCTCGTTGATACAACAACTTGGTCTTCTTTGGTCTCCAAGTGTATCTCAGATGAGGATTTGACTCCCTTAGTTGGAACTTCGTTTAAGAGTAACATTGTTACACTAGATTGGAAGGATAAGTTTTGCTCGGCTGGTGTTTGGAAGTATAACGGTGTTGAAGGATTAATTGTTTCATCACCTTTAAAAGTCTATACTAAAAGCTTCTTTGTAGGTACGAGTCTTTTTTCTTCTATTAAAAATAATGATGAAGCTAAAATAAAAGAGAGAGAAGATGAAATTAAATATACAGTTGCTTTTTCTCAACCTATTAGCGAGATTATGGAATTAACAAAGCTCTATAGGAACGATTGTAGAAATCCATTTCCAGATATTATTGAAGCTAGGATAAGAGAAAAGCCGATAGCAAATGATTCCAATGAAGAACAATTGAGTATTATGACCAAATTTTCCAGTGATTTGATCACTAAGATTATTAAAGGACAGAGTTTAGGAATCAACTTACATAGCAGGATACTGGAACAACAGTATGAATTGACCAGACAGTTGAAACACACTCAAGATATTGTTACTAAACAAGAAACTATGGATGAAGTCAATAAAGGGCACATTTATCAATGGAACGAAAAAGTCATCAAGCAAATAAATCTTATCAAAAGATTCAACGATTTAAATGAAATACTCACACAGATTGAGACAAGTGAGAAATTTAAGGATATAGTAATTAGCAATAACGAAATTACTTGGTTTAAAGAAATCAGAAATCAAGCTGTCAAGTTCAACGAATTTGTTCATAAGCAAAAAGCGGTGAACGATGATTTAAAATTCATTGCCAAGGAGCTTACTGTCATTCAATCAAGATCCGGAGAACTACAAACAAAAGCAAAAAATGAGTGGGAAAGTTTGCGCCAGATACTGAAAGAAGATTCAGTTCTTATTAAACAGTCCTTTAACGTAAAAGGGGAGAAATAATTACCATTTTATAAACGTACTTCTACTCTATATCTTCCCTTCATTATTTTATATATATTAAACAAGCGTATTTATTGTCGTTCATATAAAACAAAACAAATATAAATCACGAAACCAATATTATTGCTAATTGTAAAATGAGCACCCAAACAGATATAATTAAAAACAAAACCTATTTCAAGATTTAACCGATCCTGAAGAATGACGACTTTTGCGTTTAAAATATTATTTGTTTTTGTTTGTGGTTTGACTAACTCTTAAGTTATAGCAGTTCGTTCTTACCTCATCTTTTTTAATAGTTTTTTCATTCAACAAATAAGAAATACACATGGCATAAAAAATAAGTAAATAAACAAAAATTAACTTTTGACAGAAACCATTAGACTCGAACAAAAACCACACCAGCTCTGAAAAACAGTCATAGTTAGTTGGAATCATTTGATATTTGGTGTTTAGAATTCACTTTAGTAAGCCAACAATTTAAAAAGAAATAATATTTTAGATAGGTGCGTTAAAGGTTAAGAATATTTGAGAGAAGTGCTTTAATATCCATGAATACATTATTGTATGTAACACAGCATGTCTTTACACCAGTGAGTAAACCAGGAGAAGGTCTACGATCAAATGAAGTGAATAATAAGAATTCTAAAGTATCTTCTGATAAGCAGATAAAAGAGAAAGATTCTTTAGAGAATAACAATTCAATCTCAAGTACTACAGCTGATGACCCAGCTAGCGAAGAAGGGTCTGAGGAGCCAGCAACTCCAGGATTGGTTCCAAGTGTTGAAAATCCACATAAACTTTTACAATTTAGTGAAACATCAATGGAGACATTGGACCGAAATGAATTGACGATTTCTTCAACGTTCAAATACAACAAAATATTTATCACCGTTATATTATTCCTCCCAAAATACTTGATATTAAAACCATTTTTATTTATTTGGTTTGTTTTAACATTGCCCATTTCTTTTATTGAAAGAGGAATAAAATTGAGGAACAGATCAGACCTTAAACCAAATGAAGTTAAAAAATCCAATGCTATTTCGGCAAATAGTTCAGGTTTAAAATCGATTGAGGAGGCATCAGAAGAAGATTTGTCAGTTGGTGAGGAATTTTATTTACAGAGAGATATGGTCAAAGGATCGCTGTTCAAAGCCTCCTCCCTGAAACAAGAAGGTTTTAAAACAAAAAGCAATAAACCTCTTCCTAATGCTGATAATGCAAGCCATATAAGCGCCACAACGTTCGGTACTAAGAAGATGGGTCGTTTTTTGTTTCCTAAGAAGCTTATACCAAGATCAGTACTATACTCTAAGAAGAAGAAGACTCTAGTAGTTGATCTTGATGAAACCTTAATCCACTCCATATCGAGAGGTACCACTCATAGCAATTCCTCCCAAGCACATATAGTGGAAGTAAAATTCTCCACAAGTGGTATTTCTACGTTATATTATGTCTATAAAAGGCCACATTGTGATCATTTTCTGAGTAAAGTTTGTAAGTGGTATGATATTGTGATATTCACTGCTTCTATGAAAGAGTACGCAGATCCAGTTATTGATTGGTTGGAGAGTTCTTTTCCGGGAAAATTCTCCAAAAGACTATACAGGAATGATTGCACGCTACGGGATGGAGTTGGTTATATAAAGGATCTTAGTGTAGTTTATGGTGGAACCAAAAATGCAATATCAGTAGATAAATTAAATGATACAATAATCATAGATAACAGTCCAATAAGTTACGCAATGCAGGTTGATAATGCAATACAAGTGGAGGGGTGGATTAGTGATCCCACAGATGCAGATCTCCTGAATTTGATACCTTTATTGGAGGCTCTAAGATATACAACAGATGTGCGTAACATTTTAGCTTTGAAGAGTGGTGAGAAAGCTTTTCGTATTGATTAGTATGTGAACTACAAGGTGCATCTTAGTAGTATTTAACTGCATATATATGTGTATATTCTGTTTACTATACATTTTCTGAGATCACATCTACTCTTCCTTGGGCTTAACGTGCAGAAAAGCTAAAGGACTTGTTTTTATTATAATCGAAAGCAGTAAGTTAATATCATCTCTAAAAAGTTACCACTTGTACTGTGATTTCTTCGGTTGGGCAAATGCATATTATTTACACGAATGTCGATAGATAAGAAGTAGTACTTCTATATATAAGCTGATTAAATACCAAAATAAAGTTTCATCCTCTCATAAACAAAGAAACTACATGCAACCATTGGAGTAACTTTTATATATCCAATACTTAACCCTACGAAAAATCCTCTCCATCCCCGTTCTGAATAAATAATCTTTGTGATGTCAAAAATACCTTGAAACTTATGAGAATACATGTTTTGAACAGCCAAAGAGCTCACCTGTAATCTTCTTCGTATGATTTCAAACGGGTAAGATGCAGTTTGTGAGGCCATACCAGCTAACCCACCTGAAAATAATTCTGCCCAAGTTTTAAGTGGTTTTCTTTGATTTCTTTGGGCCAGAAGAAACTCGTCATCTTCTGATAACTCCAACACTGCGTATGGAGCTAAAATTGGGTGTTTTAATATATCATGTAGAAAATCGTGAGCAAAAAAAGAAACCCCGGCATATGGAATCATCCCCAAAACAGTTGGTACATAACCACGGTAGAAGTTGCACCAATGTGCAAACCAATCAGGAATATATTTCTTCGAGGTTAAAGTAATAGATGCAGGTTCCTCATATATTGCTTTGACGATATTCAGAACATGGGGTCTCTTGTGTTCAGTAATGTATGCTAATCTCACACGAGTAAGATCCAGTGGGTAAGTAACAAATACACTTGATAGGCCTGCAAGAGACCCACTAGCCAACCTCCTCCAATGTGTTTCATATTCCTTTGACGGTATTAGTTTACTTCGAATTTGTTCATATGCAATAAATTTAATCGCAGCATATGGGAAGATTCTTAATAGAGTAATAGAGTGGCCTTGGTAAAACCCTCGCAGTCCATCATTGATCCAAATGTGCTTTGCAGCTTCATAAAGTCCCATTAAAGAGCCCGAGTATTTAGTGTAATGAGGGTTGGAAGTCTGGAATAAAATTTTTATACGATCCAAAGGAGCAATTAAGGACTTTGCACATGCACCGGAAACACCTCCTGCAATCCCTGATCGCAGCACATAGCCGATTGAATTTTTATTAATTATATTAGTATTCGTTTTATTACCATTTTGTGATAAGTCGTCTTGCTTTCGGCTCATTTAAAGTAGTTTTATATAATCTTTTCTCTAAGATAGGAGGGGCCAGTAATTTTGGATGCTGTTTAAATTCAAAAAAAATATGTAGCCATTAAAAACGTTTTAATTGTAAATTAAACGACAGGGTTTGTTGATCCTGGTAGCTGCTCTTGTGTGTTGACAGTGTTCTGGGGTCTGTGTATGCTACTTACAACGTTTTTTTGATAGCTCCTTTTGTCACTGATATTTAACTTGGTTATTGTAATTTTAGATTCTACAATTTTTTTATTTTTTATTTTACTTAGAGAAAAACAAGAGCTTTAAAATTCGCATTTCTATATTTTCTGTGTTAATAGATAACAGGGAACCAATAAAGTAGTGTCTTTTTAGTGGAGCACCAAGAAAAGGTTGACCACTCCAAAGGAACTTTATATAACACATTAAAAATTTGATTGATGCTTTTTCACAATTTATGTATAATACCTGTGTTTTTCTTTCCTTCTGAAGGAATATTCTGCCATCTTTATTAAAAGGGAACTAAGTTTTGTAAAGAAAAGAAAAAAAACATATAGAGGGAGAAGAGGATTTAAAAATGTAAAACATTAGGAACACTATTTTGCCTTTAAATGGATTTTTTTTTTCAATAAACTACCGTTTACAGGACATTGTTTCAATTAATTAAAACCCTTTGCCCTAATTTTACGCGATTTTTCGAAAAAGAATAAAAGTCCAACTTTATTACAATGCCCATGTAGTGTATAGTGTCTCATTTATAAGTCTTAATATCTAATATAATAATGATATCATGATATTGGATAACAAACCGCCCTCAATTAATAGCAAGTAAAATAATAGAGGAAATACAACTGTGATACTTCTATTTTTTTGCACATTCTTGTGTCTTCTAGTTTTATTTCGAAATAAACTGGAAATATATGTTAAAATAAAAATAGAATGCCGTTTGATTATTCATATTAGTAATTTTCTCGTAGTTAGAATGTTTTAAATGAGTAGTGGTTGGAGTTATGACAATTGTAACCATAACAGTTTGTTAAAATTATCAACTGGTTTCTATAAGTGTATATATTGTATAGCACTGTGGGTAACATTGACATATAAGTGCTCAATTATCTAACAGAAGAATATAATGTAAAGTGAAATGGCAAATGCCAATCACGAAGTTATATCAATATTTTACTTCTCATTACGGGATGGATTTAAAACTAAGTCCATCTTCTTTTATATGCTACGTTGTTGTAACAAATTTAAGGACCATGAGAAGGGTGATTCATAAATTGGGGTAAATGATAATTACTTGTTTTTTCTTAAACCGGTATTGTTGGGGTTTAATTTAAAATTACTATTAATCCAAATTATAACTATTAATTGTCAATATTTCCCCAGATTGCCTTATTTGGTACTATTCTCGGTACTGTGACCAATTTGTAAATTGTGAAGGGTCTGACCGAAAGTCACGTTCAAACTATTCATTATAAATATGTAGTGTAACTTAGATCACTTTATGAGTATTTATAATAACGTAAGTCTTCAGTTATTTGTACGTAAGAGTTATATACATTATTATACATTTCATAGAAGAAGAGAGCGTTGAGATCTGTGAAAATATGTCTTCGATGACAAACCGCGGTATGTGATGATACGCACTTTGATCTCAACAGGTATCCCTCAACAAAACAATCCTTCAAATTTCATAATATCAATCATTTCAAGTATATCCGTATACACGGAAGCTAAATATTTTATTTTTAGTTCGGAAAATATAAAACATTTAAAACTATAATTTATTAATATGTAATTATTTTAGTTTTTACAAGTCATGTGATATTTAAGTAGCAATAAAAAAGATATAGATGGGCAAAAAAATGAAGAAAATTAATTACATTTCATTTTTTCATGTCATAAACTCCAAAAAATTATTATCCTTTACCCTATCTCACGGTTGATTAAAGCTATAGTCAACTAGCAAAGCTTACTTGTGTTAACCTCCTCAGCTACCACCTCGTGCCTTTTCCAAATATTGGCTGCTGATTCTATATGCTCCTCCGAACTATCTTTTATTCACTTCTTCACGGGATTTGAGGAAGTTACTATTATAATTCTTACATTTTTAAAGTATGATCTACTTATTTGTTTGAGACATAATACCAGCCTTACATGAGATTGAGCTTACTTAACCCACACTTACTATGGAGTCCAACTTAATTATTTCAGAGGTCATTTAATAATTTAACCCTGGACTTTTTTTTGGTAATATTGTTGAGATCAAAGTGCGTATCATCACATACCGCGGTTTGTCATCGAAGACATATTTTCACAGATCTCAACGCTCTCTTCTTCTATGAAATGTATAATAATGTATATAACTCTTACGTACAAATAACTGAAGACTTACGTTATTATAAATACTCATAAAGTGATCTAAGTTACACTACATATTTATAATGAATAGTTTGAACGTGACTTTCGGTTAGACCCTTCACAATTTACAAATATTCGTTTTATTATTAAATATACCTTACAAGCATCAGACAAAACATTATCACTGTCCATTCGGTGATACATATAGCTGATGGAATTATTTTATTTTCTACAGTCGTTAAGGCATTTGAAGGGTTCTTCCAAGATAAGACTTTAAGATCCCCCTCCCCAAGCTACATAATTATAACATGATATTCTTTTCTTTTTAACCTAATAATTAAAACATATAACATATAAAATAAAATGTATCAGCCCAGGTGTTCAAATATAACTTCCCGTTTATCAATATTTAACTATTATACTTATCGAACGACAAGCGCACGGGTATTTATTAGTCAAAAATATACCATCTATACTCCTAATAAAATGAAATTGAATACAAATCAGAAGAACAATAATTTTGAAATTACTTCGAAAGTATTTCCTCTAAACCATCATTCTCTAGTTAGTAAGGTACCTTTAGTTCCGGTGTTATGAACAGCTGCTTACATCTGTATTGGTTCAATACTATCAGCGACCACCAAAGATTCATTGGTGAATGTTGAACCAAATTCACCAAAATCAAAGTCTTTGGTGTTTCTAGTAATGCCTTAATAGCTCTTCATAATTTCTTTCAAAGAAAAAGAAAAAATAAATAGACTAACACTAAGGCTAGTTTACATAATAACTACCATACCGTACAAAACCTATGGAAAGGTGACAACAACCTATGACTATACAATACAACTTATTATGAAAACAAAAATAACTAAAATATGAAAAAATGGGGGATTAACATTTGAATTATTAGATTCAGACATTTTATTTGGAATGTTTTATGGAATGATTATTAGATTTTATGTGTATATGACTATTAGGTCTTCTTGGTTATATAGAAAATATAGAAAATAAGTAATTATATCATAATAATATCAAAAGAAAAATAAATGAGAAATGAAGTGTCTTGCCTTTATATATAAATTAGCAAAATCAAGGGACATGAAATATTTGGTCAATGGATGGCTATAAATCGTTCAGTATATAGAAGAATTATAACAAAAAATGAATGAATCCCATATTATAATTATTTCACTTAACCATGTATTCTATTAAAAAGAAAAGAAATATCATATAATGATATAGCATGGGGGGTTAAGGATCTTTGGGCTTATGTTCTTATAAAGACCATTGTCTACAGTATTTAAATTTCCATTAATTCACAACAGTATCCCTAAGCACTATTAATATTACTTTAGCCCAAAACATAAAGAATATATATCGTTTTATACCTTCCAATTATATACAGTTAATACATTATTATTGCTATTAGAACCCTCACTGTTACGGTTACAAGTTTAAGTACTAGATTATTTTACATATTATATAGAATATTTATTCAGGTCTAAAGAAAATATCAATTCCATTCTTTAATTTTTTTTAATCCGGAATTTATGCTACCAGTCAATTCAGAAATATTTTGGAACTTTCATTAGAAATGTTTAAAATGCCATTTAGCAAAGTTAACAATAGTGGTGAATTTTTAAAATGACAAATTTGAAATGGAAAATTTTATAACTAATAATAAAATGGGGAATTAATATTTGAATTATTAGATTCAGGCATGTTATTTTGAATGTTACATAATGTATTTGTTAGTTTATATGATAAAACAAGGTACCGAGTATCTTCTTCATTGAATACCTCATCTTAACTTATATAGTTTATTTATTATTAACATAATATAATACTTATTGAAGGATTTGTCTCCACTTGCATGGAACATTCTCTAAAACGGATTTTAATCTGAATGTATAAATTTAAAGTAAACAGAAAATATTTCCATATATTTTTAGAAAAGGAGTAGAACAATTATCACCCTATAGTGAGAAGCTTGATTCCACTGAGAGATATGATTTGCTCTATTTGAAAAGATGAACATTACCGAGTATAATACCATATTAAGTAATCCGAAAAAAAATTGAATATTAATAATATTGATTTGGGTAGAAAATAACCTATTCATTTATCAGTAGCAGCTATACCTAACTTCCGGCATTATATATGTATTGTGACTATTAAGTCCTCTTTATTCTACAGAAAATATACAGAAAATATATAGAAAATAAATTATAATATATCATAATAATATTAGAGGAAAAATAAACGTGAGATTGGATGTTTTGTCGTTATATATAAATTAATAAATAGAAGAGACATCAAAAGCTAGTTAATGAACAATTTAAAACCATTTAGTATATGGAAGAATTAATACAGGAGATTCATGAATCCGGTGTTAAAATTATAATCATGAATAATAATAACAATAAAAAAAAGAGATATGGTGATATAATGATATAGTGTAAGGGTTAAGGATTTTATGGCTTATGTTCTTGTAAAGAACATTGTCTACCATATTTATAGCTGGTAAAATCTCTTATTTATACTCAGATCTGGTTAAAATAACAAAAAATATTAACCCAATTTATCTGGAATTTATAATACATGATAATAAAAAGCGGCACCCAGTATAAACTCTTTAGTGAAAATATTTTTCTTATTTTAATATGTTTGTAATTATTGTACTTACTCAATATATAAAAGTTGAAGACTAGCTTTTCGTTATTTAAAACAATATGAAATTATATATACTAAGTAGAGAGTAATACAGACTATTTGGGAATACTTATATATATATTAAACATAGGGATTAAGAAAATTAATATTTTATAATGGTACCTACTGTTCAAGTAAGTAATACGGTTTTTTCCATTGAAAAATGATTCCTTCGTTGATCACATTAACGAAAATAATACCACAACAGGTGCCACCATAATAGGAACGCAACGAATGTGAATGGATTACAGCACATATAAAAATCAAATTCTTAACTTCAACTGAAAAAAACTTTTGAAAATCCGTTTTTAGTTAAGAGGATTAAATAGTTTATATTTTTGGCGCCCCACATTATAAGCAAACGGATAGAGTTTTGGTATCTTGTTCTTATAAATAAAACTTAACAGACTTATTTGCTTATTTATGTCTTCCAGCTCTCACAAAAAAATTCATTAAAAACTCAACTACTCAGGGAATCATGAAAGGAAAAGCTAAATTCAATACAAGGAAGAAATAATCAATCTGACTATATCTTACTACCAAAATCTTCAAATATTGAAGAAAATCAAACAAACCAGGCGTGGGTGAGTGAAAAGCAACCACAATCTCAAAAGAAATAAAGCTTCCATAATTATATACCCCATTTGAAAGACTAGAATAAATCGAGGACAAAACTTCTAATGTTCCTTAGTCCATCTTTGATCTTGTTAAACGAAAACATATTACTAGTTTTGACCAGAGTTTAACACCAATTAATTTACAAGATACTGAAAAAAATGACTTACTAGCTTTTAGTGTGGATTTTCACAAAAATGATTTGATAGATTCAAATATAAAATATGGGTTCTGAATCTGTACACCCCACTCTGTCATTGATGAACCGCTAGAATAGTAGGAAATTTCAAAAGAAAATTTGCATTAGCTATCAATTCTTTTAAAGGTGATATAGGCCGATACGAGAGGATTTAAACTGACATTAGTTGATAAATTTAGCAAAATCAGGTTTTTCTAGGGTAACTGCAAATTAAAACTACAAAAGGAAGCTTCATCTTTACTTCACACCGATCCGGAGCATACCGGAATACGCAAAATAGTATTTCAATCCAAACTGTTTTGAAGCAATTTGAGAAAAATGAACGCCAAAAAAGATGGTTAACTTCAACATAAACTAATATATCCAAACTTAAATATGATTTGATTTGAGTCGTATGCTTATAATTCTTTGCGTGAAGTTTTGGGATTGCTGGAAACCTATACAACGAAATGTGATTCAAATTCTACATCAGCAATCATCTCATCCATATAATTTGTGTTTAAAATAATTTATATGAAAAGTTAGTTTGATATTTTTTTCAATCATTCCAAATAATAGGCAATTGTCTGATGTAACTAATGACCATGTCCTTTTGGTTATAGTATTTCATGGCAAAAAATAATGAGTATAGTGAGTTAAGATTTCCATTTCATAAGTCCTAGAGTAGTTGAGTCATTAAGAGATTCATGTCTGTCTTTTTAGATGGTTGAACAGACAGAGGAAAATATAAGATGTAATAATCACTTGTGGAATGATACATAGAAAAGAAGTACTGTGAGGTGATGGATAATTGCCAACTACAAGTATGGGGCTTTGTAATTCCAACAAAGCTAACAGCACTATGTTTCTTCCAAAAAGTTTTGAAAACTCAGAGCTTAAAGAAATAAAAGAGCATAGTAAACCTATACTAGACTCTTGGAAATTTAATTTAAAAAAACATTTTAGTATTTCAATTACAGTCTAGTGGGCACTCCTTTTACATAGTAATTAAAGCAACTGCATCAACATCCGTTTCTTTGTTTTAATATGTTATTTAATATCAGCAATAATGAGACCAATTGTATCCAAGTCCATGAAATCCTTCTTTATATGTTGTATGTATCATTAGAAGGGAGTTAGTTGTTTCTTGTTATCAAGCAATATCCCATAAGTTACTGCATGCAAAGCTAATTATTAAAGCAGGCCTATTTCATCTCAACATCCTAAGTAAAGATCAATAAAGGGTATTGAATCCATCCTGGAGGCAGCTTGACACTTTTAGCATCTCTGTAGATATTGTTGGAGCAGTT
>PPON03000053.1:0-76618 GCA_003708525.3 Monosporozyma unispora | reverse complement strand
AATGCAATACAAGAAGACTTTAGCTTCCGCTGCCTTAGCTGCCTCCGCAATGGCCGCTTATGTCCCATCTGAACCATGGTCTACTTTAACTCCATCTGCTACTTACAAGGGTGGTTTAACTGACTATGCCTCCACTTTCGGTATCGCCGTTGTCCCAGCCACTGGCGTCGCTAAGAGAGATGCTGTTTCTCAAATTGGTGATGGTCAAATCCAAGCCGCTAAGACCACCAAGGCTGCTGTCTCTCAAATCGGTGATGGTCAAATCCAAGCCGCTAAGACCACCAAGGCTGCTGTCTCTCAAATCGGTGATGGTCAAATCCAAGCTGCCAAGACCACCAAGGCTGCTGTTTCTCAAATCGGTGATGGTCAAATCCAAGCTGCCAAGACTACCAAGGCTGCTGTTTCTCAAATTGGTGATGGTCAAATCCAAGCTGCCAAGACCACCAAGGCTGCTGTCTCTCAAATTGGTGATGGTCAAATCCAAGCTGCCAAGACCACCAAGGCTGCTGTTTCTCAAATCGGTGATGGTCAAGTTCAAGCTGCAACCAAGACTACCAAGGCTGCTGCCTCTCAAATTAACGATGGTCAAGTTCAAGCTGCCACCAAGACTGCCGCTGCTCAAATTAACGACGGTCAAGTCCAAAACAAAGATGCTTCTGACCCAGTCGGTGCTGTTTCCTGTAAGGTTGACGGTACTTTAGAAATGAACTTGAAGGGTGGTATCTTAACTGATGGTAAGGGTAGAATCGGTTCCATTGTTGCTAACAGACAATTCCAATTCGATGGTCCACCACCACAAGCTGGTGCTATCTACGCTGCTGGTTGGTCTATTACCCCAGCTGGTAACTTAGCTATCGGTGACAAAGATGTTTTCTACCAATGTTTATCTGGTGACTTCTACAACTTATACGATAAGACTCAAGGTGAACAATGTCACGAAGTTAACCTACAAGCCATTGACTTAATTGCTTGTTAAATTTAATGTTTTTCAAAAGATAGATTTTTATTCTCATTTTTCAAGACACATTTATTAAACTTCCCCTTGCATTGTACATTATCATAATCAGTTCGTTCTAATTTATTCCTTTTCATTCAAGAGTTTGGAGCTTTTTTCAAGTCTCAATTCGTTCTTAAAGTTTTGAATATAGTTTCATTCAAATACTTTCATTTTTTCATACTTAATTTTTAACATTATATAAATACATAATTTATTCAATAAAAAAACAACTTTAAAGCTTTAAAACATTTTAACTCTTCTTTCAAATAAAACCTCCTCACAATTTTCCATACCTTGAAGGTTCAGTAGCTGTTCTTTAAGAAGCATCCTAATTTTGGCTTACGTGTCTGTTTACAGTTTTTTTCGCGATCTTAGTGAAATTTTCGAAAAATTAAAGCCAAATATGATTTTTTATAAATATGAGATGAACCAACCACTAATGTGAACTTTAACTAGCAGTTTTTGAGAACCTGTCAACTCCAGACTATAACACCCTATCCCACAGAACTATATTTAACATGTGGAATAGAAGCAGAGTCTCCCTTTTGATAATTGGGGTACTTTTCCATCTTTTTTACCTGTGGTCAATTTTTGATATTTATTTTGTATCGCCTTTAGTGCACGGTATGGATCAATACCGTAGTACAGAAAATCCACCTGCAAAGAGATTATTTTTAATTGTTGGTGATGGGTTAAGAGCTGATACCACTTTTGATAAGATTACACATCCAGTATCTGGTGAAACCGCTTATTTAGCTCCATTCATCAGATCCATTGTTGAAAATAATGGTACTTATGGTATTTCCCATACAAGGATGCCAACTGAATCTCGTCCAGGTCATGTTGCAATGATCGCAGGCTTTTATGAAGATGTAAGTGCTGTAACTAAAGGTTGGAAAGAAAATCCTGTTGATTTTGATAGTTTCTTTAACCAATCTACTCACACTTACTCTTTTGGCTCTCCAGATATTTTACCAATGTTCAAAGACGGTGCTTCCGATCCAAACCGTGTAGATGCCTGGATGTATGGCCACGAATTTGAAGATTTCACACAGTCATCAATTGAATTAGATGCATATGTGTTTAGACATTTATATTCTTTATTCCAAAATTCTACCTTAAATGATACTCTTAATACTGAAATTAGACAAGATGGTAACGTTTTCTTTTTACATCTTTTAGGTTGTGATACTGCTGGTCATTCTTATAGACCTTATTCTGCTGAATATTATGACAACGTCAAATACATCGATGATGAGGTTTCCAAATTAGTGGGTAGAGTTAATGATTTTTTTGGCGATGAAGATACAGCTTTTGTTTTCACAGCTGATCATGGTATGAGTGCTTTTGGTTCTCATGGTGATGGTCATCCAAATAATACAAGAACACCATTAGTTGCTTGGGGTGCTGGTTTGAACAAACCGAAGAAGAATGAAGTCCCAATTTTTGATAATTACACTGAATCATGGAACTTAGGCCATATTGCCAGAAATGATGTTAAACAAGCAGACATTGCTTCTTTAATGTCATATTTGATTGGTGCTAACTATCCTGCCAACTCTGTTGGTGAACTACCATTGGCGTTCATTAATGGCACAGAAAGTGACAAATTAAATGCTTTATACAATAACGCAAGAACCATTTTGGAACAATATGTGGTTAAAAGAGAAGAAGTTAGAAACTCTCAATTTGTGTTTGCTGATTATCCAAAGTTTGTTCAAAAACCATTTGAACAACATCTAGATGAAATCCATTCTATTATTGATCGTATTTCTAAAGGAGAAACTGAATTAGAACAACAAGCTATCTCTATGACGGAAAATTTAATGGTTGCCACTTTAGAAGCATTAAATTATTTGACTACTTACAATTGGAGATTTATTAGAACCATCGTCACTTTAGGTTTTGTTGGTTGGATTGTTTATTCTTTTAGTATTTTCTTAAAGTTATTCATTGTTCCAAATGATCGAACCACCAACGAAAAGGTTTCCCTATTAAATATTTTTTTTTTCACCACACTAGGTATCCTGCTAAATTGGATTCTATACTACCAACGTTCTCCATTTAACTTCTACATGTACTTATTATTCCCATTATATTTATGGTGTCAAATTGTCGCTAATAAAGTCATTTTACAAAATGGTACGAGAGAACTTTTCCGTGGCATTAAAATTTTTGAAAGAATTACCATTGCTGTTTTGATCATTTTAATTTATGAAGGTATCGTTTATGGTTTCTTCCATCGTTGGATTTTCACTTTAATCTTCATTTTACTTACCATGTACCCAAGGTTATGTGGCTTAAAGACGACAAAATTAAGTAAACTATCATGGATTATAACATGTGGATTCATGTCTACTTTCACCTTATATGATGCTGTCAAGATTGAAAGTTTAACTCAAATAAATTATGCGGGTTATTTAATTGTTATCAGTTCATTATATGGGTTAAAGAAAATCAACAAGAACATTTCTCATTCTACTCGTAACAATTTCATCGTCCAAATTACATTGGTTGTTTTAATGTTAGTTGTTACTAACAAATCTGTCGTATCTCTACAAAAGAGACAAGGGTTACCATATGATGCACAAGTTGCTGGCTGGGCTTTGTTAGTCATTTCATTAGTTGTCGCTCCATTCCTTCATTCCTTAAAATCTAATAATGACTATAGAGTTAGATTATTAATTATCTACTTAACCTTTGCCCCAACATTTATTATTTTAACCATTTCATTCGAAGCTTTATTCTACGTCTTTTTCACTGCATTCGTGGTTCAATGGATTGAAATTGAATCTAAGTTGAAACAACAGAGAAAGGCGGATAATTGGCTACAAGTAGTGAGAGTCGCTGTCCTTGGCTTCTTTTTACTACAGGTTGCGTTTTTTGGTTGTGGTAATGTCGCCTCAATTTCCTCATTTTCTTTAGATTCTGTTTACAGATTATTACCAATTTTTGATCCTTTCCCAATGGGTGCTTTATTAATGCTTAAATTAATTATTCCATATGTTATCTTATCATGTGGGTTAGGTATTCTTAATGTTAAATTAAATATCAAGGATTACACCATTTCTACTTTAATTATTTCCACTAGTGATATTTTATCATTAAATTTCTTCTATCTTTTAAAGACTGAAGGTTCTTGGTTAGATATTGGTGTTACTATCTCCAATTATTGTTTAGCGATTTTATCATCTTTATTCATGTTATTATTGGAAATGGTTAGTCATGTCCTATTAAGAAATGTTACTATTACTACAGTTTCAACCAAAGAAGTGGAAAAGAAACAAAAATAGATGTTATATAGAAAAAAAAGACCCTAACTGATGGGTATCAGTAAATATATTTATAGACAAGAATATATATGCCATTAAATTATTTTATAAAAATCAAAACTGTTCTAAGAAAGTTCAATTCATTCATCTTGATGGGTAGCTGGATGTTGATACTTTAGCATTTTTCCTTCCAATTAGTTACTGGGATATGTTATATAAAAAAGAAGTTCCAGTTTGTATAATGTTGAACATGATACTGAATAAGCCTTATTCAATGGACATTATACTTTTGCTGAGTTACTTCCATAAAAATAGAAGTATTTTTTCAATTCCAATAGCTGTATTAAGTAGTTTTTTCATGTTAATAGCCCCAAAGGTTAATTTCCCCGCTAGCAAAAATCTTGCTTAAGCAACTACTTTACCAATAATATTTCTCCAAGAGCTCACTTTTTAATAAACTATAGTCCTTAGCTACATACTTTACTCCCCTCTTAGTACATAATTCTATATATTACTCTTGAAACATCGCGTCCTACAAGATCACACCACTACTTTAACCTTCTTATCCACCTTTTCGACTCTTACCCAACCTATAGTCAAGTTAGTTAAACATACTCCAATAGTACCAATCCTTATCTGAAACAAAGACTTCTATTACATATTTCTTATCTTTGCCATCTGACTAATCAATTTGATAGGGATCAGGGCTGATCGATATTGTGCAAGTTTTTTAAGGTTGTGTGTCTTTGAAAATAGAAAAAACACAGTGAAGAAAACGCTGCAACCAAAAAGCAAGAGACACATTTGGTGATTAGGTGAAGATCATATAAGAACAAAGCTAAAGTGACTTATTTTTTGACGGATAAGATAGGTTATGGACTGTTGTGTTCATTTTTGTTATTCTTAAATTTAGACCTTGTTGTTTGGAACAAGGAAAACAGAATAACTATTAAAAAGCTTAGAGTTAATTCGAAAATATTGATTTAGTACTGTGAATCTTTCTAAGAAAACACAAAAACATACATCGATAATGTCCTTTAGAGAAGAGGATAGATCTCTTAAACAACCTTTAGTGGAAGATATCTTGGAAAGACTAAGTGACGATGAAGAAATAGTCACGTTTGATGGGTTACTTCCCATTGAAGAGGATCAGGTACCAGATCATGCAGATGAGGAAGATATAAATTTACAAAAATTATACGAGGAAATGAAAGATCTACATAAGCAAAAGAATGTGTTGAAGAAGCCAAGTCTATTTGTAGTCTCCATATTAGTGTTTTTATTTGGGTTTGCTGAAATGCTTTATTTGACACCATTTATTACACTAACCATCAATAAGATCTGTGTTGGTATAAATATCGGTTCATGTGACTCTGAAGAAGTTCAAATGCGTGTATCCCAGATTGGTTCTATTACATTAATATGTTCTGGTATTATTAGTACATTAATGGGTGGTAAATGGGGTCAATGGTCAGATCAATATGGTAGAGTGAAAATTTTTGGCTACATGGGGGTCATTAGAGTCTTTGGTAACTTTTTACATTTAATGACTTTAACTTCATGGGTTCCCTATAATCAATGGTTAATTATTTTATCTGCTACTTTAAACTCTACTAGTGGTGGTATGTTCGCATTTTTTGGTAATGTTAATAGTTATATTGCTGATGTAGTTGAACCTGAAGATAGAATATCCTCTATTAGTTTAGTGAACAGCCTTATGCAAGTTACAACTGGTGTGGGTCCACTAATGGGGTCCTTGTTAGTGAAATGGTATAATGGAAATGATGCTGTGCCCATATATTTAGCAATGATTACGGGGATATTATTTACTATATTGTGTTTCACTGTTGTGGAAGAACCCCGTCACCAAAAGATTTTAAAATATACAAGAGAACAAGTGGTTGCAAAACAATTAGAATCACACTTGGAATATAATAACGAAATAATGAGGTCTACTACTCTATGGTATACGCTTCAACTACGTGGGAAATATCACATTTCAAAACTAGTTGCTTTGTTATCACCATTAAAACAATTATGGCTTAAAGATAGGCCATCAACAGTGAAATGGAATGTAATACTTCTGGTACTTATTGACATTTTATTCATGTCAGTGATTACAGGTATTATGCCAAGTTTCCTATTGTTCTGTACTTTCAAATATCACTGGAAAAGTGTAGAACTAGGTTATTTCATTTCTACAAATGGTATAATGAGTGGTATAACCCTTTTCATCTCATCACATTATGGTATTACCCTTTTGAAGAAAGTGTTTCCTACTAAAGTAACCCATGTGGATATATTAGATAAAGTTACTATAGGTTCAGCTTTAATTTTTCTTACATGTAGTAATTTTATTATGATTGAATATTCTAATTTCACTGGTGTAATATTATTGTTCATAATATTCCGAAGTCTAGCTCGGATCTGTAGTCCTGTCACCGAAGCAACAATTATGAAACATTATAAGAGAAACGGCAAGAACGTGGGACAAGTGTTTGGTGCTATTGCATTACTAAATTCATTATCTATGCTGATTGTACCTCCAATATTACTAAGAATTTATGGAGTCACCATTGGAATCAAACCAGAATTGTTTCTTTATTTCCCATTGGGGTGTTGCTTGCTAGCACTAACCAGTTGTCTATGTTTGAACTTGCAAGAACCGGCCGATAACGCCTCTTCAATATCCTTCTCTGAGAACACAGCCACAGTCACTGTTGCTATCCGTTTACCGAGTCCCAGTTACGGAACTGATAGTTAATCGATTTGCTGTTCAATTGATCGCTATTGCTCTGCCAAGATAATAGCCCTGTTATTGATTTTTCTTCATCTTTCCGAGCGAAAAAGAAAAAAGACAAAAAAAAATAAAATTTTTCAAAGCTTAAATTTTCAAATTTCAGCTGTAAGTGAAAAATCAATATTAATAAAATAATTATAATAGTGGTAAATTAATGGCAGGTGATGAACATTAAATGGCTTAAGAGTGCACAGCTAGTGGTGTAAATAAGGAATAAACTACCTAAGAAACATCACACAACATAAAAAGTGGGATATGTACGTGGATCCCCAGAAAAACAACGAAGTGAGGCGGTTGACTTTGCATATCACCCCTAAGGAAGAAATATCTTATCATCAACCAAGACCAGCTAATGAAAATGCTATGATGTCCAGTAGGGAACAATCTCCACAACTAGATACAACCAAATCTGCCTCTCCAGTGTATTCAATACCCAAAGATGAAATACAGATATTGAAAGAACGTCAAGCACAAGAACAAATACACGAAAAAGAACCCGAAATTGAAACTACAAATACAACAGAAAACACTAGTATCTCAGAATTATCTGTCAATAACGAAACAAATATTGCTCAAGAACAAGATATTAGAAGTATCAGTAATCATAAAAATGGGATAGAACAGCTGACACTTATACAACAACATCTATCTGCCAATGATAGCAACATTCCAGAAGATGTTCTCTTACATGGGAAAATCACATCTGGTAAATATGGGTTTAAGGATTTCCAAATCTTAAGAACTTTAGGTACAGGTTCATTTGGTAGAGTTCATTTAATCAGATCCAACCATAATGGTAGATTTTATGCTTTAAAAGTGTTGAAAAAGAAAACCATAGTGAAATTTAAACAGATTGAACATACAAATGATGAAAGAAAAATGTTATCTGTTATAGCACATCCATTTTTAGTACGATTATGGGGAACATTTCAAGATTCACAACAAGTGTTCATGGTTATGGATTTTATTGAAGGTGGTGAATTATTTGCTTTATTAAGAAAATCAAAGAGATTCCCAAGTCCAGTGGCAAAATTTTATGCCGCTGAAATATGTCTTGCTTTAGAATATTTGCATGATTTGGAAATCATTTATAGAGATTTGAAACCGGAAAATATATTATTGGATAAGAATGGTCATATTAAGATTACAGATTTTGGATTTGCAAAATATGTGCCTGATGTGACATATACTTTATGTGGTACCCCAGATTATATTGCTCCGGAAGTTGTAAGTACAAAACCATATAATAAATCTGTGGACTGGTGGTCATTTGGTATCTTAATTTATGAAATGCTTTGTGGTCAAACACCATTTTGTGATTCAAATACTATAAAGACATATGAAAATATTATGAATGCACCATTGAAGTTCCCAGAATATTTTGAACCAGTGGTACAGGATTTATTAAGAGGTTTAATTAATAGAAATTTAAGTCAAAGATTAGGTAATTTACAAAGAGGTACAGAAGATGTTAAAAACCATCCATGGTTTGATGAAGTTATATGGGATAAAATCCTAGCTAGATGTATTGAAACACCATATGAACCACCAATAAGGCAAGGCCAAGGTGATTCATCTCAATTTGATAGATACCCCGAAGATGACATGAATTATGGTTTTGAAGGTGAAGATCCATATCGTGATCTGTTTAAAGACTTTTAAACTTTTAATTCACAGATTACCATTTTCCTAGAATTCAATCCATTTGCATAACTTCTTAACCTAGACATTTACTCTTTAGATATCACTTGTCTTCCACTAGTCATTTTATAAACATTTCCCTCTTTCTTTGATTAATTCTAAACATTTTATATAGCATATTTACATACTCATATAGGCCTTTAATTGTCTAGTTTTTTTTTTTTTGAATTGTTTTGTCACTTTTGCTATTGATGGTAACCTCTTTTTTAAAGCTTTTGATTTTCTTAATTTATTTTGTTTAAAAATGTGAAAGGGAGTTTTGAATAGGAAGGTACCAGTTAACAGAGACTTCTAAACTAGCCCCACACCTCACATAGAGATACCCTCAGTGATTAGAACTGTACACCATTTGTTACAAAGATATAAGATAGTCTTTCATATAAGATAGAACAGGAAGTATGGCAGGTAAATCAAGAGTTGTAAAACAACTATCAATCTTAGATAAGTTAACTTTAACCACTAAGGAACCACAAATTTTAATCAATACAACCAAGTATCATTCCTTAAAGCTAACATTCCAAGTACAAAATTATAATGGACACATGGGAGCACGGAAATTTTGGCATGAATATTTACCCACTTTAAAGTTTTATAACCCAAATTTTAATATGAATTTGACTAGAGTGAAGAACGAAAATAGGGCAAAAGAAGTCCCATGTATACTAGAGTTATTAGACAAAGAAGGAAAAGCGTTAGAGACTATTGATATGAGAAATAAAAATTCTGAAGGAATAATGGACGAATTTTTAGAGAAGATTGATCATGAAATAATACCTGCAGAAAAATTGATCAGTTTTAGTAAGACCACATAAAAAAAGGAAGTCAACCATGCATGTTAATAATTGTATAAAATTATATTCAACAATATTCTGTAAATAGTAGTATTTAATACAATACCATATTCCGGTAATGTGAGTCCTTATATTACTTGCTAGCAAAAACGTTGAACTTACAAAATACAGGTTACATTACGCGTCAAAAATGAAATAAATAAGTTCAAATAAGTTCGAATAAGTACCGTCGACTCTTATTTCACTCATTATCATCTTTTGTTCTATATAAAGTGACTTTAATGACATTTAAAATAAAGGTCAAAATCTCAAATTTGGTTACAAAAGCTGATCCATTCAAAACTACAAGAAAGAAATACAGAGTAAAAGAAAAAAACTCAATCAAATATTGATATTGCTGGAAACTATTAACAAATATATTACCTGAAAATTGAACTAGAATATATCACTTGCAAGTCACCTTAAAGATGAGTAAAGACCTAAATACATTTTTAAAGGGTTTTAAAATAACCGACATAGAATGCAAACCTGGACAAGAACTGAATCTACATTATAACTCCGAAACTTTCAAGTATTTTTCAAATGGTAAACACGTCCATCACATAAAGTACCTCCCTCAACTTTGTAAAAATGAGAATGATCAGTCTGGGGATGGGAAGCTTCTAAATACATTTTTAAATAAAGATAGAGGTTTAGCCAGGTTATCAAATTATGTGTATAAAAAGTTTAAACCTGAAAATATTGAAGAGTCAATTTCTTTATTACCTTCCCCAGAATTGAAAGATAACAGTAGTAATGATCCAAAAATAAAATTACCAATTTCTGGCAAGGTCACAAAATTAAGTACTATACCTGAAGTGGTGAATTCTGAGGCCAACATAAACGTTAAACAATTACGATTAATTACAAAACTCTCCCAAAAGATGAATAATGTTCAAATGGAAATGGATAAGAAACACTTACGTGATGGAAACTACGTTTTCAAATATAGATATGGGAAACTATTAAGTGAAATTAATAAGGGTTCTTTTGGTGAGATCAAAATTTTTGGTAAAAAGATAGAGGATAGTAGTGATATTATGAATTCCAAATACACCTACTGTAGTGAAGGTAAGATTTTCTATGCTGTTAAAGAATTTAAACCTAAGAAGACTGATATTAGCATGGAAACTTATAAGACAAATATTATATCTGAATTTATAATTGGGAACTCATTCTTTGACAAATGCCCAAATATCTTGAATGTATTTAACCTAATGCAATTGCCTGATTCTAAATTTATTCAAGTGATGGAATTATGCCCATGTGGGGATCTTTACAACTATATTCAACTTTACAATAAGAGACACCATCGAATTCATGCTTTAGAAGCTGACTGTTTTCTGAAACAGGTTCTAAATGCAGTAGGATTTATGCACATACATGGAATTGCTCACTGTGATATAAAGTTAGAGAATATTTTGTTGTATCCCCAAGGTCTATTGAAACTGTGTGATTTTGGTAGTAGTTCTGTATTTCAAACTGCTTGGGAATCAGGTATCCATAAACAGAAAGATAAATTGGGGACACAACCATATTTAGCACCTGAAGAACATAAGGATGAACCATATGATCCACAACTCTCCGATTGTTGGAGCTGTGGGGTTGTTTACATGACAATGGTATTAGGTCATTATATGTGGATGAAAGCTTCTTTGAAGGATGATATGTCATATGAAAAGTTTGAATATGAGATGAAGAATAGTAAGAGGTTCCATATATTTGAAGGTTTATCACATTACTACCCAATGAGAGAACTATTCCGCAAAAGAGTTTTATATAAGATATTCAACCCTGATCCCAATGAAAGAATCACTGTCATCCAGTTACTAAATACGCCCTGGATTAACAGTATTGATTGTTGTCAGGAATAACATAATAAAATGATTGTTAAATATTTGTTCTATTTATATAGTCTAATTATATAAATTGATTCTATGTGCATGAGAATAAAGAATATATTTTACTGTCGTCGTAAGTAGTGTATAGATTTTCTAACCATTTAAACTACTTTACTGGCTAAAGAACATATTTTCTTGTGTCCTTTATCCAACAACTCTCTACCAACAACACCATCATTGGCCATAATTCTCGTTCCTAGTGGATCACCGTTTGTCTTGTTAATCAAGACACAAGCGTTATCACCAAATGAAATGTTGGACCCATCCCTTCTAAAACCATTAGTTTGTTTTGTTCTTACAATAACTGCATGAACAATATCACCTCTTTTGACTCTATTAGAGTTGACAGTACCAGTAATATTCTGATTCAAGGGCTTAGCCTTTTGTATAACACAAACTATCTTATCACCAATGGTCCCGCTAGATTTGGGGGACCCTTTCTTAAGGACTTTGATACACTCTGCAAGTTGGGCACCAGAGTTATCTATTACTTTTAACATAGACTTTAAATAAATCATATTTTATTCGTGTTGTTGTAATACAGTCTCCACTATTGAGATTGGGCTTGTTTCTTTTAGTTTTGTTTGTTTCCTTAACTTGTCAAGTTAAGAGTTCGACTTCTTATAAATTCGTTTTCTTAGATTTTAAATATTGAATCATTAATCATTAATTGAATGAAGGATATTATTACTATTATAACTATTTAAGTTATATGAAACTAAAAGGAGGCTGTACGCCCTATAGTAGTTCATACACTGACTATTCTATGTATTTGTATTAGAATTACAAAAAATTTGCCAAAGTTTGGGTAAAGTATGTTATGCACAATTGATATTATGTTTACAATGATAATTAACCTAAAGTCAAAAGTTATGATAGGGCCACCATTCTCTAGATTTGACCACTATGAAACCATTTCTGATATAGATACTCTAATTTATTTTGAATAGTTTCTAAGTCCCACCTTCGGTCTAGGTTCACAATCAGACATCCAACTACTATCTCAACTAATTCTTTATATTTATTTGAGCAGACTTCATATAACGCATGTTTATCATACTTCCCGGCTTTAATCAAATCTCTAAGATGAGATTCTGTTGAATGCTTAAAAGGCAACTTTCCCACTAACATGGTATATAACATGACTCCAAACGCCCAAATATCTGACTTCTCATTCAACTTGTTTTCAGTGATCAATTCTGGTGATGCATACGGTAGTGACCCAACTTGGGAATCATTTTTCTTCTGATAACAATCTGGAATTGAATAACTCATACCAAAATCACACAGTATCACTTTCCAATCTCTGGGAAGAGAATGCTTGGAATTCTTGTCAATCAGACAATTTTCTAATTTAATATCTCCATGAATAACCTTCACTTGTTGATGAAGGTATTTTAATGCATCAAGGATTTGCCTTGTTAGTAGTATGACTATTTTACAACGAGTCTCATTCGAAATCTTTGTATTGGAAAAATTATCCCAAGATAAAACCAAATCATATAATGTCCCATCCTGAATTAATTCGGTAAGACAATACATAGCATAACCGTTATCAATTTGATAGTCTATTAACGGTAATATGTTATCATGCCGAAGTTGATTCCAGATATTAATCTCCCTTAACACTCTCTGTTTAATCATCTCATCATTTTTGAATTTTATAACTTTCACAGCTTTAAGTGATCCATCATCATTATTTCTACACTTTCTAATCATCCCCCATGCTCCGAATCCTACAATACCACCTAACGTATAATTAAATAATTGCATACCTTTTTCGCTTGGCCTTACAAAATTTGAATTAAGACTGGATGAAAGATCGTTATTGTTATTTAAACTGAGTAATGATGCACTGGATGGTGAAAATGTACTTAGATATTGTGATGCAACTGAATTATGTCTGTGTAAAGATAGTCCTGATTTGTTAGCAAAATTAGAATCTCCGTTGTTATTATTAAAACTATCTCTATTATTATTGTTTCCGTTAAAAACTTCACTATTACCAGCACTATTTGGAATATCAATGTTACATGATCCCAAGGAGGAATTACTTTTTGATGACGTCAAAGAGACCTTTTTGATTAAAGTCATAATATCTTTGTAATTGTTTAATTTATCTCTTGGTAAAATATCCAAGATCTTGGCCTTTCTTTGTGAATATGGCAAATTCAGAAAATCTGTTGGTAATAACTTAACCAAACCGAGAAATTCATCTTTATCCATTGAAATATTATTGAAATATTGTTTATATATGTCATTTTCATCTCTTAACTTATTATTAGTAATATCAATAGGTATAGTTGGTAAGTTACTCATGTTATTACCATATCTTAATTGTGTAGAAGATGTGGAAGAAAATGAAGTCTCATCTAATGAACGTGAAGCTGTACTCATATTGACATCTATACTCGCCATTGTAGCATCCGTGGGAATAATGGGTAATGGAGCGGTCATATTTGATTGCCCTACTGACGTACTATTATTATTATTATTATTATTATTATCATTAATAGCATTGTTATTATTGTTGCCAGATGCAGGTGTAAGAGCCTCTAACCCAATAATATGTGGAATATTAATTGGAGATGGGAAGCCACGTAAAGAAGAAGGCCTTCTTGATCTTGGAATGAAAGGGGACGCATGCTTTTGAATCAACGGGTTCACAGTTTGTCTTAAAGTATTTTTAACACTACTTGTAGGATTGTTTCCAGTCAAAAGGTTAAGATATGATGCTCTTCTTTCTAATTCCAATGTAGATGGTGCTGTTATTGAACTTTTAAGGTTTGGTAATGGAATAGGTTCCACTTGAGAATGTTTTGATCTATCATTCAATGCTAAAGAACTATCATTATGCAAACGAGATGATGGGGTAAGCGAAGTTTCTTTATCCTTGAGTTCATCTTTTTCTTGTCTATCTAAGTATTCTTCGTGTTCCCACTTCTCAACAATATTATTGAAGTTTAAATCTGGTACATATTCATTCTTTACACTATTAATATCTTTTTTCTCTTGTGGATGTGTATCTAACTTATAAATCTTCTTAGGTTTAAAATATAGTAGATTATTATCCTCCTCATCTTCATCATCAGCTTCATCTATGTCATCACTGATCAAAGCAGATGAGTTCGTTGATGATAAAGATGATGTTGATATTGGCCTTAATATCCAAGGGGCCCGTATTCTTTGACTATTTTGTTCATTAGTACTTAAACCTGAAGTGTTTTGATTATTGTTAATTTTGTTGTTATCATTAGTACTACTAGTGTTCTCACCACTTGAACCTGTTAACCCATTTTTCAATGACTTAGATAGCATAATTCTGGGTACCCTCTTAAAGATTAAACGTAATAAATTCTATAAGATAGTATACCCTATTTGATTTTTAGAAGTATTTTTGTCTTATTAGCAGAACTATGTATAATGTAAAAAGTTGCTTACTCTTAGGGAGAATAAAAAGACAAAGGAAGGACTTGTATATGTGTAGTTGTACTTCTATAAAATGAATACCACTTGTTTACAGCTTACACGATAGTTATTTATATAGTTTACTTAACTATTCGTTATGAATTGAAAGTAATGATTAATGGTAAATTTATCTTCAAATTCTTGCTTTTTGATATATTTTAATGAGAACTCCGAAACTTGCAACTGCTAACTGTGGGGTATACCAATCATAGTGATAAAGAAGATGTCGAAATGATGGATAGAAAGAATAAGTCAGGATTTAAATATAAAGATATATAAACATTTATATAAATACAGGTATATCTGTGAGGGGAAGAAGGTATTTTCTAGACAAAAAATAGTTATAGCAATTTAGAACAACAGCTATTTGTCTCTTTTGTAAACTTTGTTTAAGAATTCAGTAAGGACTTGCCCTCTAAATCCACGAGATTCGTCCACGTTAGCAATTTTTTCTTTTAACTGATTAGCAATATTTTGTTCGTAATCTCTATATAACTTTTCTAAGTTTAATTCATAGAATAATGCTTTAACTTTAGCTTCAGCTTCTGGATCATCTTTCTTACCATAGTTAGAATCTAATAAAGCACGTTGTGCTGGTGTAACAATTTCTAAAGCTTTATTAATTAACCAAGAACATTTATTATCTTGAATATCGGTACCAATCTTACCAATTTGTTCTGGAGTACCAAAACAATCCAAATAATCATCTTGGATTTGAAAATATTCACCTAATGGGATTAAGACATCTTGAGCTTGTTTCAAATCACGAGGGTCGGTGACACCAGCAACATACATGGCAAGGGCAACAGGTAAATAGAATGAATAGTATGCAGTCTTAAATCTGACGATGAAGGAATGTTTATCCATTGAGAATTTAGATAAATCAACATGATCTTCTGGAGCAGTGATTAAATCTAATAATTGTCCCAGTTCAGTTTGGAAGGTGACTTCATGGAATAATTCCATTAAATCAACGTAATAGGTCTCAGAACGGAAATATTTTTTCAAAAGATAATAGATTGCAGCTTCTAACATGAAAGCATCGTTAATGGCAATGTCTTGGACACCTTCCACTTTATACCAACATGGTTGCCCACGTCTAGTAATGGAATGATCCATCATATCGTCAGCAACAAGGAAATAAGCTTGTAATAACTCGATACACCATCCTAATAGAGCCACTTTTTGATATTCTTCATCGGATAATTCAGCTTTACCAGTCAAGATTTGATATGTGTCCACCACAGAAAGACCACGGTTCAATTTCCCACCTGGGGTGTTGTGGTTCAAAGAACGAGTGAACCATTCAATGGCTTCTTGTGGCATGTTATAGGCCCTTAATGCCTCACTTAAATCTTCCACAATAGTGGGGAATTGCTTTATAAAATTTTCTCTTTTGCTCATTTTGGATGCTTGTGATTATGATAATGTTCTTGCACTGCTGTGACAGAAAGTGTAACGCTCTGTTTCTTTCTCGAGTCGTAACTGAACTGAGAACCTCTTGTCTTTATATACCTCAGACCTTTAAAGCCGGATCTCGAGGAAATTTCGCAGTTTTCGTTTATTTGCAAAGAATTGACGATCCATTTTAAAAGCAACCGTTAGAGCTATCTGATACCACTTGGAAACTTAAATAAAAAATGAAGGGAACGTATTCTACTATACAATTGATGTTATTCTCTATACAAAATAATATGTAATGTTATGTTATGTTGTGTTATGTTATGTTGATAATATTCAGCTAATTAAACTTAATAACGACGTTGACGTCTGGATTTACCTGGTCTGTTGGACTTCATCTTCTTGTGAGAGAATCCAGAAAGGTCGGCAGCGGATTCGGCATCGTTCTTTCTCTTGAATCTTTTCATACCACCGTTACCGTATTTATTGTTCTTGGAGGCTCTCTTAGCACTTGGCTTATGGTAAGACCATCTGTCATTCTTATTGTCACCAGCGGCTTCATAATCACCACCAACTTCGTCAGCAATACCAACATCGAATTCTTCACCACCAATTTCATTTGACTTTCTCTTCTTCTTCAAATTCTTAATCTTTTCTAAAGTGTCTTTCTTTTCTAATGCTCTCTTTTGTAAAGTGGCATGTTGAACTTGTTTACCGAATTTCTTTAAATTTCTTTGTCTACGAGCTTCATCACGAGCCTTCTTTTCACTTACTTCAGTGATTAATTTAGATTTAATCTTATCCATATGCTCATCACTCTTTACCATTTCCGCAAAATAATCTAATGGTCTAATGAATGGTATTCTTAATTTCTTATGTAATTTTTCATAACCTTCATTAACAGCTTCTAATGATTGTTTATAAAAAGCTAATTCTCTTTCAGTGTCATCATATATGTCTTTAATACCAGAATCAGTGTTTTCTTTAGAGATAATAGATTGGTGTTCTTGGAAAGAATGTTTAGCCCATGGTAATGCGACCCTTTCTAAACAATGTTTCATAGCTTTAACATTATTTATAGTCAATTTACTATGTGGGACAATATCAGCATCACTATCAAATTCAACATCAGATAATGGTACGTCTTCTTCTTCTTCTTCTTCTTCTTCTTCTTCTTTTTCTTCTTCGTCTTCCTCGTTTTCTTCAATTTCAGACTCAGATTCACTTTCTTGTAACTTATCTAAATCTAAACCCTTAGACTCTTCTTCTTCTTCGTCATCTGATTCAGCTTCAGCTTCTTGTTTCTTTTGTTCTTTCTTCAATTTTCTCTTTTCCTTCTTAGATAAAGCTTCACTTTTGTATTTTTCACCTTTAACAGATGAGGCAGCATCACGATCAGCCTTAGCCTTAGCCAGGGCTTGAGCCTTCTTAGCTTCTTCTTGAGCTAATAATTTATCATGATCGACAACAGTAATGTCCTCTTTGGCTAATTCTTCAGCAAGTTTAGATTTATTGGATTCCTCCAACTTATCCAATTTTTGCTGTTCCTTTTCGTGCTTCAACAATTCTTTTAATTTAAACCCTTTAGCCATGTTGTCAGTATCGATGAGTATTGATATTCTATATCTATATATCTATATCTATATCTAAATTCAATACTTCAATTCACTTATAGTATGGTTACAATTTGAGATGAGCTCTAAAATTTTTCAATATTTAAATTTTTTTGGGCATCGCAAAATTTTTCGTTCTGGGCGATTTAAGCATCTAATAAGCAATAATAAAGAGTGCTATGATAATCACAATTAAATTAACCCAGATTGGACCAATTCTTCGTATAATTCTGGTTCCAAATACTTGGCCAACGTTGGAGGCTCTTGCTCGCCACGACGACGACGAGTTTTCATGATAAAATCTCTGGCCATGGCATCTCTGGTGGCAGGCTTCAATTTAGGTATAGCCACATCTTGATCCATAACATTACCAGGAACTCGTTTCCATATCTCGTTGACGTATTGTAATTGACATATGGCTTGACCCTTTGTCACAAGTCTTAAATCAATTTCAAACCCAACTGATTCAATGATAGGTAAATGGGCTCTAATTTCAACAAAGGGAGACCCCACAATCTGTTTGGAATTTATAATTATCCCACCTCTTCTCTTACCAAATAATTGTGACACAATTTCCATATATTCTTTCCTTGTCACTATACTGACTTCATAGACTGGTTCTAATAACACTGGATTAGCCGTCAATAATGCGATATAACAAGCTTTTCTCATGATGGGGATCAATTGACTCATATTAATATCAGTACCTTTTTCACTAATATTTTCAAATTCCAATAATTTAAATTGAACACCAAACATTGGTTCGCCACATAGTGGACCTTCTTTCACAGCCCAATAAAACCCTTGTTTAATCATATCTTGACATTGTTTCAATTCATCTTTATTTGTTTCATCAGGTAATGTATCATCAATTAAGACATTAGTCCCATGGAATGACCAAACATTTCTTGCCATCAATGAATCCCATCCATATTTGGATCTCAAAATTCGTGACAATTGTTTTGAATCTGTACCAAGGGCCAATTCACCATGTGTAATATCTTTAACCACCGGTAAATCCATTCTTGAAGCACCAACACTTAATTTAATCTTGGAATCCATGGTCTCCACCGGTATAGCAGCAAATGATTCACCCTCACAACTTTCAGTGAAAACGGTCATTGGTGATGATACTTTAATCTCCATCTTACCATAAACTTCTCTTAAATCATATAAAAGACAATCCATGTATAATTCACCGGTACCTAACACAACATGTTCACCTGACTCTTCAACTCTAATAACAACACCAGGATAGTATTTATTTATTTTATCCAATGCTGCAATTAATTTGGGTAATTCTCTTGGTTGTAATGGTGCAATAATTATTTTGAAGTAACTCTTATTAATATAATCCAATTCTAATAAACGTAAGGAATCAGGAATTTCCTCTTTCTTACCATTATAGATTGTACCACATTTCACTATGATACCTTTTAGATTACTTTTTATTAATACAATTTGTCCCGAATATGCAGTCTCCACTGGAATACAATATTGTCCATCCATCAACATAATTTCATCAACATTAAATTCATGTATTTCATCATTTTCGTCTTTGTCCTCATTCAATATTTTAAATGTTGAACTAGTTTTCAATTCATTTGAATGAACTTTTACCAAACAATATTCTTCGCCACAATAATCCATTATTTTTAATATATGACCCACCATATCTTTGTATTCAACTAAATCCGAAGGTGGTGACATATTTTGAATAGCAGTATATAATCCAAGTTGTTCACGACCCATAAAATTCTGCATAACAAATCTCAAAATTGGTTGAGGATCCTGTAATTGTTTCGGTATCTTAGTTTTCTTTTGTAAAATACGCAAACTAGTCAATTTCTTTACTAATTTAACGGGGTCGTTATATGTTAGTGTATGCGTTATCACTTTATAAATTGGGTCCAAAATAAATTCAATAAAGTACTCTTTATCCCATAACATCTCAATAAAGTCTAGTCTGTCTTCATCACGTGGAATTTTTTCTTTATAGTGTCTTTGAACAAATTCTTCTAAAGTAAATGTAAAACCTAACTTACTTGAAGCAAAGACAACATTGTTTGATTCAGGAGAAAATTTGGTGGCTTCTTTCTCTAACTTGCGACTTAAATAATCAACATATTGGTTTATTGATACCACAATGTGCAATAGCTTCAAATAAGAATCCTCTGGTTTTAGTTTTAAATCAAGTACTAATCTATCAATCTTATTGAAAATAAATGTAATGGCCTTATTGCGTTTTATAGATTGTTTAATTAACTGTTCTACAACAGCAGTCATCCCTTCAACTACATCAACACATATTATTACATTATTACATGCATTCAATGCTATAGCAACTTCATCCATGAAGTTCACATGACCTGGAGTGTCAATTAAATTTAATACCATTGACTTATCATTAAGATCCGTAGCCAAAAGTGTCATACCGTTTAATTTAATACTCATACCTCTTTCCAATTCTTGTTTAAAGGAATCCATAAATTTTAGATGTTTC
Source organism: Monosporozyma unispora (assembly GCA_003708525.3). Taxonomy (NCBI): domain Eukaryota; kingdom Fungi; phylum Ascomycota; class Saccharomycetes; order Saccharomycetales; family Saccharomycetaceae; genus Monosporozyma; species Monosporozyma unispora. The sequence goes on along the minus strand of PPON03000053.1, from coordinate 56,132 downwards.
CAACCTTGTTTTACAGAATCATTAACACCTATTAGTGAATTGATACTATGAGAGTTCATAACAATAAGGTCTACCAATGATGTTTTACCTGAATTTGTAGGACCTACAAAGGCTACATTTCTTATTCTTTCTGGAACAGAACACATGCGCAACATGTATTCTCTGTCGTAGGTTACTTGAGGTAAAACCTTTTTTGATTTCATCATGGAATTGATATACTGATTGGCATTGTGCTGTGCTTCTTTCGGTTTAATCAAAGGTTCACCTAAGGACTGAGTGTTATCGGTTTCAACCAGTATATCCACATCTGCCAAATCAATATTATCTCTTTGATTAATTAATGCTTGCGAGTTTTGCTCTTCTTCTTCTTGCATTTCCTCATCATGTTCTTTATCACTGTGACTAGTTTGAGCAGGGGCTGAGTGCGACTCTAAATTGGTATTTAGATCGATCAAATTACCAAATTCATCAAATAATTCCTCATCCATCTTGGTATTACAATTGAAATCTCTTTTATAACTTTTGATCTGGCCAAATAGTCTGGTTCTTTCACACCCTCTGTTGTTTTCAGTACCACTTTGTAAAAATTAAATATCTTTAATTTTTCAAATTCGATGTCTTAAAGGAAATTTAAATATTTTAAAGAATAAGAAGGTAAAGGTGAGGCTTACAATTTATAAAGCGAAACAAGTCAAGACAGTATAATAAATATCCAGTAACCAAGTATAAATATTTGTTATTAGAGTTTGATACATTACAGAATATTTTTTTTTTATTTACTCTTCTGTATTCCTGTTTTTATTGTTTCGTGGCTGAGTGATACGAGTAAGGTACAATCTTCTGATTTGAGATTTACAATTTGATAGACAAGGGATAAAGGGAAGATTTGCTAATTGAATTCAATTTTTAACGTTTTAAGCGGAAATATTGCTATAATAAGTACAAGACATCAATATGCCCACTTACAATATCTTACCAGATTCCGTAAGGGACAGTATGCATGGTGTAAACCTAGACCCCAATAATATATTTGATAACCTTCACACCATAATCCATGAGAATTCAGATGATGAAGAACCACAGGTGGTAGAACATTTTAAATATGAACAACAATTAGATAAGTCCCTGCTGTCGAGAAGTTCTGTTGTGGGGTTAGGTTTTGGTTTAATGAGTCCTGTGTTAGGGATGTGTACCAGTATGGCTATTGGGCTAACTAACGGCGGTCCATTTACAATTATGTTTGGGTTCCTTATTAGTGGTGTGAGCATTTGGTTTTGTTCATTATCTTTAGGTGAAATCGTTTCTAAGTTTCCAATGGAAATCCATGTTGGTAGTGCTATGTTAGCACCTGAATCTCTTAAACTAGCTTGTTCATGGTACACTGGTTGGCTTATGTTAATTGGAAATTGGACAATGAGTACAAGTATTACTTTTGCAGGTGCACAATTAACCATTTCTTTGATTCTCATGGCTAACTCTGATTTAATCGATGAAACACATCTTATTCTTTTTACAGTGATTGTTTTCTATTTAGTGGTCACTGTTGTTGGGTTAATTAATTTGAAATTTGCAAGATATATTGAAACAATCAATAAAGTCTGTGTTTACTGGATCTTCTATGCCATTATATTTATTGACATATTGTTACTAATTTTCCACAAAGGTAAATATCGTTCCTTAAAATACGCCTTGTTCCATTTTGATAACAGTCTTTCAGGTTGGAAAAGTGCATTTTTATCCTTTATTATTGGGTTCCAACAATCTAATTTTACTTTGCAAGGGTTCAGCATGTTACCAGCTTTAGCTGATGAAGTAAAAAAACCGGAAAGAGATATCCCTCGTGGTATGTCAAATGCTGTTATCCTATCCGCATTTTCAGGTATCATTTTTCTTCTACCAATTATGATTATCTTACCCGATGTTGATATGTTGTTTACAGATTCAAGATTATTACCTATTGTGAACATTTTCACTCTATCTACCAATTCAATGATTGTTTCATTCTTTCTTGTTCTATTAATTTTGGGTAATCTATTCTTCTCTGGTATTGGGTCTATTACCACTTCTTCAAGAGCTGTTTATAGCTTCAGTCGTGACCAGGCTATTCCATATTATAGTCTATGGACATTTGTTAAACCTGAGTCTGAGTCTAAGGTGCCTAAGAACTCTATTCTTTTAAGTATGGCTATATCATACTTCTTAGGTATATTAGCCCTATTTTCAACGGCTGCGTTCAATGCTTTCATTGGTGCGGCAGTACTATGTCTATGTTCTGGTACATGTATTCCATTAATTTTAGTTTTATTTAGAAGAAGAAGAGTATTAAAGAATGCTCCAATTAAGATAAGATATAAGCTTGGATGGGGGATTAATATGATTTCCATTTTATGGCTTTTATTATCTATGGTATCCGTTTGTTTTCCAACTAGAATACCAGTAACACCAAAGACAATGAATTATGCACTAATTGTGTATATTGTATGTCTTATCTCTATTACTGTACTATATTTTAAATGGGGGAAATATAACTTCAAATTACCAATGCATGAAGGTGAAGATATTATTAAGAACAAAGACACTGAGAGGGAAACCAATGATGGATACACTGTTGTCAGTAGTAGCAATGATAACGAGGAATTATATGAATTACAACCACAAGATCAACTAGAACCTGACACTAAATTAGAAGAAGAAGACAAGAAACTAAGACCAATATCAGCAAATGAAATGACAGAAGAAATTTCGGCAAATGCCTCCTCAATATCTCAAAATAAAGACTCAAATGTTGTCTTTGATGTTGCCGATGAAGCTCCAGAAGTTATCACTAACCCATTTGAAGATAGCGCAAATGAAATTTCCCCATCATATGATGAAGTCGAGGACTGGGATTTTGATGAATTTGAAGAAGTCTTGACAGATAATAATGATAATAATGAAAATCCAAAGCGCCACCCAGATTCTGTGACTCCAAGACTTTCTGCGGATAAGTGAAACAAACATATATCAAAGATGCAAACATTCTTATTGCCTAGCATTGTGCATCTAGGAAGATTATCATAAATAGATTTACGACCAAATACAGTACACGTAAATAGAATCTAAGTTCTTACAGTATTTTTTTTATGGATATTCGTTAAGTATAATTATACATTATATAATATTGCCTCAAATGATAAAAGCAGAGACTATCTTTATTTAAAGACTTGACTAGCAAGAATTAATAATACACCAGCACAACACCACTTTAAACATGTAGTACCTGAACTATGGTTCATTTTCATTTCTTCATTAGCTTCACCTTGATGATGATGATGACCATCACTAAACCCAATACCGGTTTGAAACATTTGTAAACCTATGACTAATAAGAAACCAGCTGTAATACTTAATAATATATCCATTTGTAAAGGATTTTCATCTCCACTTGCCTTGTTTCTAAATATTAAGTAACCTAACAATGCCCCCATTGGTTGTGAACCACCACCAAGTACTGCAGTGATAACTAAGGCTAACCATTTCTTTTCAAAAATGGCATATAATGGTAAAGCCATTGCAAAACCTTCCACAAAATTATGAATGGTTAAACTTAGGAATATAGAAAACCCTAGAGAGTCTGGTGTATCATTCTTATTCGTGTAATAAATGATGAACCCTTCTGGGAATTTGTGTAATGTTAGAACAATACATGTTTGCATCCCAATGGATAATAATTTTGAAAATGGAGTCTCTATATGATGATGATGTGCATGTGATGGTTGTAAAGAATGATGACGAATTAGAAGACTTGAATGAGGATATGATTCAGCACGCGTAATATTATTTTCTAAATCATAAGTATCTAAATTATCAGAATCATGATCTTCGTTAGAATAAGAATGGTGATGATGATCATTGTTTAAACTTTCCATAGTTGGTGCATTCAATTCTGCATGACTATCGATACTATTTGATGTGTTTACTGAGGTAATAGATTCGGAAGTAGATCCATAGTCGCATAATCCATCATTTATGTCTGCCTCAGTCTTATTACTCTTTGCAAAATAAAAATTCTTACGATATAATGAAAGATTTTCTAAATCATAACCAATCATATTCTCCACACAAGCAATGCCTTGTTGTGTCTTTTGAAACGTTTCTAAATCGTTGGTATCCATTGTATGGTTTGTTCTAGCGGTATTTAAATTGGTATTGCCACTACTTTTTTGTGATAAAGTTGGAAGTAAATGATGTGACGAGATCATACCTGATCTTGTACACGGCAATTCATCAGGTTCAATGGTTGGTGTACATTCACCTAGTGAACAACAATCACCTATAGAATTTCTATGACGTTTTGTTAATAAATCTATTAAAGATTTACCCATTGTAATGGATTTCTTTCTTGAAATGGTTAATGTTATATTGTCATTGTTGTTATTATTGTTAGTTGAATTTTCTGGAGCAGTGGATGGGTGCAATGTATCCTTTACTGTGTTTGTGTTTGTGTTGGTTGAAAGTAGTGGATCAGATTCTGATTGTCTACGCATAGTTGGATGATGGTTTATTTGACAATTTATTTCATAATTTACATCCACTTGATGAGATTGTGTGGGAACATTATCTTGTTTTTGTTGTGGTGGTATAGGTTCATTTGAATCGTAGACTTGTGATAATTTATGACTATGAGTTAAACTATTATTTCTATTTAACCTTCCCAAAGATTGACGATGTCCATCCTGAGTATGAGGATGAGTATGTTGATGACTATGACTATGGCCATGACTATGGGAATGGCCATGTAGATGATGATCATGATCATCATCTTCTCCATCTCCATGAGCACAATGAACTAAGGATTCACTAGCATAAACATGAACAACATAATTTAATGAAAGACTAATGCAAACCCCACTTAAGACACCTAAAAACACCCCAAGTCTATTTGTTCTATCGATCTTAGGCAACATCATATTTAAAGAGGTAGTTAACATAGATCCAGCACTTAAAGAAAGACCATAATTGACTAATTTTGTGTTATTCGAAGAATGTGTTTGTTTATTACCTTTGAAAATAGTGGACATTAATGGAACACAAAGGGCACCACAAATACATAATAGAGAGGATATTAATGAAAACACTAACCAACGTGGCATTTCCGAGACCACCATCTTAAACTCTCTTTGATTGTTAAGTCTTTAAAAAGAGATCAAAGTTTTTATGTTAACCGGTCCTGTGGCTGAAATTTTTATCTCACTGATGAGAACTTATTTATACTCCAGTCGATTTCAACCCCCCAAAAGAACCTTGTGTACAGTATACCAAATAGATCTAGTTGTATATCTATTTATCTATCTATATATATACCTTTATGGTCCCTCTTTAACCCTCACAAATCCACTCATGCAAGTACTTATCCAAGACGAATAACTGGTTTTAATACTGTAAATTTCAAGATCCTCAAAGAAACCCTTCAACCGAAATAACCTCGCGGGTAGGAAATTTGGCAAGGTGATTTTCCGAATTTGAAATTTTACAGTACAATTTTGTATTAAAGCATATATAAGTGGGTGAAGGAATAGTCATACAACGTTGGTACTTCAGTGGATACTTGTTAGAAACTTAACAATTTCAATGATACCATTTGTACGCCAATATGTCTCTTACAAGACACCCCTTCTATTGTCGTAGCACCTCTCTTCTATTGTTTCAACTACCAATTTTCAAAAATGGAAGGTTAATCATCGCAAAAACGCGATTTTCAAGAATCGATGATTTCAATAATAATAAAATTTAAATATTCCAATATTTCAATTCCGAATGGGAGAAAATATGAACGACTCCTGACACAAAACCCTTCATAGTGTTAAACATAAAGCCATAGGTGTATTCTATACTTTGTCTGAGTGTGGTCAGTGAATGACAGTGACTGAATTGTACAGTTATCAAAAATTCTAAACTATAGAGATCAATATTTTTCTTCTTTCTATTATTGGAGAGGGTACAAAAAAATAGCGCAATTATACACATTTTAATATTCATAAAAGGTTTAATTTGCATATATGCATTGAGAAAGTGTAGTGAATATTCTTTTATACTGTTACAACATTATTATATTCCCTTTTGTCTTCTTTTATTTTTTTTCCTGGGTGTTTTTTTTGCTTAGGAAGTTATACTTTCGTTTCTACAAGCTTCTTCATATTAAAAAAGAAATAGACAAATCACAACATCACATTATTTCCTTTAGTTTACTACTACTCTTTATTTTTTATTTTATTCCATTCAATTTTGTATGTTAGCCCAAAAATTAATAATTACTACATAAACCTATTCCAACCATTATGTTAGGAAGTTTATTCAACAGAAGTAACATTGCTGAAGGTGAAGGTACAGGGAACAATATACCAAACCCAGTATCCACTATCGCCCATACGTCGGTATCCACTGTCACTCATGCTAAGGATAAATTTATACCGACAACACATAAGACAATAACAAATAGTGGTACTACAATCTTCGAAAGTTTTAAGGATTTTGCTACAAAGGATCATCATTTAAAACCAACTACATTAATTACTAAGAATGCCACGGGTGCATTTTTAGGTTCTGGAGTGGATGATTTACCTCATCAACAACAACAAAAACAACTTTTCCATTATTCTCATCATATGTCGTGTCCACCAATCTTGGATCATATGTCAGATGAATTAAAATTTAAATTATTAGGTTCTAAATCAATACCATATGCAAATACAATAGATAATAATCAAACCACCACTATAAAGGAGAAAAATTATGCCTTTAGAGTGTTAATAGCGGAAGAGACGGGACAAATTGCATGTAGAAATAATTATAAAGTTTCATTAGATTATAGTTTTCCCAGAGGTTCAGATATTGAAAAAATTAGACCCAATGAATTGAAACAATACACTTTTGGTTCCATGGTAAGAACTAATGACTCTTTACAAAGTAATGATAAATTTAGATCAATTCCAAATTCCGAATTTATACTAATCACGAGAATCTTCCATTTTAAAAAGATACCAAACAGATTTGCCATCTCTTTATGTATCCCCAAAATTTTATTATCAATTGTCACTGAATGTTGGTCAGACATTAAACAATGGCTTGATTTAACACAACGATTAATAATTTCACAATTAGATAAAATGGTCATAGATAATATGATATTAAATATGGATAATGGATTATTACCACATGATTATATTTTACATTTCCCCAAGAATGTAGATAATATAGTAAACGATTTACAAAAGAGATTAATACCTTGTTTCAGATCTTTATCTGAAATACCAAGATTGTTTATTTATCCAGAGGTTTACCCAGATTTTGTAGATACTTGGTTTAAAGATGTTTTCAATTGGTTAGAGATTAAAGATGGACCCAAATTGAATTTTCTTCCTACATTGTTAGCTACAGTTTTATTAGATGTAAAAGATTTTTTAGTAGAAAATAACACCACAAGATTAGTTCTTTTATCAGGGAATATGGTAGTAGCAAATAAATTATTATTTATATTGGCTAACATATTGGAACCAAGATCTAGAAATAATTTAAATGTTTTTAATAAATTAGAATTAGAAAAATCCATTAAAATTTCTAATACTAATGGCATTGATAATAAGATGCCAATACAAGAGGAAGAAATTGAAGATACCGTCACTTTAGGTAAAAGTTTAACTAGTAATAAGCCAGTTGTGGGTGATACTAATAGTATACATAAAATTGTTTCGTCAGAGATTCCCGACATGGTGACAATTACAAGTGGCAGTTCACCATCTTCACAAAGATTTCATACTTCAAGAAAGGGTTGGGAAATACCAAGGAAAAACAGTGCATCAATCCGTTCTACATCAATGTCATCAGATGATTCTATAGCTGAAGTAATTCAAGCATCTTCCTTTAAAAGTGGCAGTAGTTCACTTCGGTATCTTTCATCCTCTTTATCGAGTCAACCGGGCTCATATGGTTCATGGTTTAATAAGAGACCATCCTTACCCCAATTTATGTCCCAAAGTCCTTCTGTGAAAGGTAGTGATTCATGGGAAAGGGTTCCAACAATGTCTAACCCTTATAATTTACAATCTTGTGCGAGTGGAACTACTCATTTAAACAATAATCCCATGAATAATAATGTTAGTGGCAATAATGTTAATGGATTAAATTCTAATTTACATAGAACTCCAAGTGGCACCTCTTTGCATCAACTTTATGGTCGTTCATATAATATGAGTTCTGGTTTAAGTCAAACTCCACAACAATCTCCATCAATAAGTGAATATGATGAATATCCATGGTTTGGTACTACACCAGAATCACCGAGAATAGACACATATTATTCCAATAATAAATCCTCATCACAATATTTACCATTGAAAAATATTAATGTCACTAGAGATTGTCAAAAGATTACTCAATCGGATATTATTGACGAAGCATTTGATAGTATTTGTTTGAGTTTAGAGAGTGACCATCATAAAGATTATTCAATTTGCCAAGTGACGAAAGGTACTGATTCTCATGCTGCTGTCTTAGAATTAAACTATGAAAGACCACTGAGGAAAGATGGGTATATGGAAACTTTGCCCAAATATACATCATATATTACCCATTTCAATTATTGGTTCCAAGTTCAAGCTATCCCAATTACTCCAGATTCTGAAAGACATATTATCTCAGCTATGAAAAAGGATTTACAGAAAGAATTATATTCTAATACACTTTATGTCTCACTTCGGTCAAGAGAAATTAAAAAGATCATAATGAAGAGAGATGCTGATTCTGAACCTGGATCAAGTATGAAACAAAAAACTAGAAAAATATTTAACAACGGGAAATATGGTCATGTATCTTCTGAGTTTATTGACTGTATCGATTTTATCAATATGTCTGTTAGAAAAGCTAGAGCACTTTATGAGGATCGTGGTCTGGATATCCCATCTAGGAATAAACAACTCGTTAGCATATTTCTTTCTATTGTAAATTACAACAAACAGACAATATAAAAAGTCTTTTAACTAAAATGCAACTGCAGTATTTATCTGTACATATATATATCCTTATCTAGAAGTCTACTTAATTATTAATACCTATCTTATCAAAAACCTCGATTGATCTTCATGTACAGTTTACTTTAGCTTACAAAAGAGGAAATCTGACAATAGAGGAAACAGGAAGCGAAGAATAAAAATTATATGATAAACATCTAGTACATATTTCCTCTCCGGTATGTTTTCGCCTTTCAAATTTCTTTGTAACTTGAGGTGACATTATATTAATTATTTTATTATTTTTTTTTTTTTTTCATAACAAATCTCATTGTGACACTAATTAGGAAATTATTTCATATATTACTATGATCCCATGATGAAACCACTCAAACTTTCAAACTTTTATAATTGATAAGAAATGTTTTATAATGTTTATGAATAAACATATAAAGCCTGAAGCTTCCTGATAAATGAGCTTTCGATGCCTGTACAAGTTGTCGTTAAAATCAAAGGAGACTAAACCAGACAAAGTCAAAAAAGAAATATGTCCTTCGAGTCTGGTATTATTGGGTTATGCGTTCTTGCAATAATTGTATTACAACCGCCATTATTTTGGCATACTCATACAAGGAATGTTCCAGCTGTGATACTTATATTATGGTTACTAGTCATGAATATTATAAGTATCGTTAATGCTGCCATATGGAGTGGTTCAGATTTTATGAATGCATGGGATGGTAAAGTATGGTGTGATATTGCTATTAAATTAGATATGGGTGCAAGTATTGGGATTCCATGTGCCATTACTGATATTGTTTACAACTTACATACCATTTTAAGAGCAACAAGTGTAATTGAAAATTGGAATTCCTCTAGAAGGATGATAAAAGATTTACTCATCTGCTTATTATCCCCCGCAATAGTTATGGCTATCTCTTATGTTTTACAAGTATTTCGTTACAGTATTTTAAGATACAACGGTTGCCAAAATGCATTATCCTCAACCTGGTTATCGTTAGTACTTTATCAACTGTGGATACTATTATGGGCAATTTTTGCAGCCTTTTATTCTTTATTAGTTTTATTTGTTTTCTACAAGAAAAGAAAAGATGTGAAAGATATTTTATATTGTACCAACTCTGGGTTGAATTTGACAAGATTTGCCCGTTTGTTAATCTTATGTTTTGTTATCATCTTAATTATGCTTCCTTTGTCAATTTATGGGTTAGTTCAAAATGCACAACAAATGCAAGGCCATTATAACTTCAAAGATACTCATTCTAGTGCATTATGGAATGTTATTATTAAAGCAGATTTGGGAAAACCATTATATACCGTATGGATATATGTTTTAGCATCTTATTTGGTGTTTTTAGTGTTTGGTCTTGGTTCTGATGCCCTTTCCATGTATGTTAAATTCCTACGTATAATTAAACTAGGTTTCATCGTAGATAGAATTGGGTCTTACTATCAAAAGAATAGAGAAACAAAGGTAGGACAGCTTTTAAGTACTATGAGTACTGGGCCGAGCTTCCATTCTGGCTTCTCTCAAACTGGTAATGAGAGATACGGATTCCAAAAAAACCCAGAAAGAATGCACAGCACAAGAGTGTATGTGGATTACGATATGCCTGTGAGTGACGAAAAACGATTTTATGGTAGATTTAATAGAGGTGTACCTGATATTGAGTCAAATTATATGGAGCATGAAATAGACATTGATGATAGCGGATACAGTCCCTATTTGGATGATGAAGTTAGTAAAGAAGAACATTTATTACTTCGTAATTTACATCTTGGAGAGGATAGTAGCTCAATGGAAGATTATGACATCGATAATGAAACCGGTTCCACAATTGGAGAAAGTATATTGAAGGAGTTGGATGATCTATCAAGTGAAGAAATTAGAAGAGATATTTTAGAAAACCCATTTAAAACGCCAACAAGTCTCGAAAGTGAAAACAGAGATTCTGATTCATAAGTGAAAATATACAATATTTTACCTGTTACTTAAATTATCTAAATGTATCTAATATTCCAAATTTTATAGTCATTTGTATTTGTGTCACCTTTTCCTATTTGGATATTTTCCCTAAACGTGGTTCCCTCTATTTTTCGATTTTTTTTTGTTTTGGATATTTTTGAAGCAGCGACTTCTATTGAAAGATTAGTGAAAAGTCACCAAAGAAGGTTTGTTTGATATAAATAATTAAGAAGTTTTAGAAACCATATAAGGTAAGCTACTTGCACAGTCCATTGTTTAGATATTACAATGGATACTTCTGTCTATGAATATGCTTTAAATGTTTGGTCTAAAGCGGATCTCACAACATTACAAAAAGAATTGGACAAGAATGTTTTGGATGTTAAAGACAGAGAAACAGCATCGTTAGATTCCAGAAAAAATCTGGCGACTGAAACCAAAAAGTTCAAGAAACTTGAATCTGATGAGAAATTGGATCAAATAAATAAGATTATCAAACATTATCAAAAAGAAATTGACAGTTTAACTCAAAGATCAAAATCTGCAGAAAAATCCTTATTAGATGTCTACGCTAAAATTTCTGAAGCTCCCGACCCGACCCCATTATTGCAAAATTCTGTTGCTGAATTGAGCAAACTAGATGACTCAGATAAACTGAAGGAGAAAATCGATGATTTAGAAGATAAAGTTGCTAAATATGCAGACTATCAGTCTTTAAAGAAAAGACTTCTTGATTTGGAACAAAATTCAGCTGTTACTTTAGCAAAGAGATTAACTGCTAAAGAAGAAGAAATTAATTCTATATGGAAAGAAAAACAAAGACATTGGAATGAAAAGCAGGAAGATTTACAAAAACAAGTCAAATTGCTACAAGAAAATAACAAGACTTTAGAAGAAAAGACTTCGAAACAAATTGATTTGGACAGTAATGAAAACGGCGAATCTACTGTATCTTCAGAAACAAAGATTCAACGTAGTGTTGATTCTGCTGAGTTTACCTTATTAAGTCAAGAATTAGAAACAGCTCAAACAAGAGTTTTACAATTAGAAAAGAGAAATGAAGAGCTAAGTGGTTCTTTAGCTAAAACAAACAGCGAAGCTGCTAACGAATCTGCATTACATTCTAAGACTGTGAAAATTGGTCACTTAGAAAGTGAAAATGCATTATTAAGTGCATCTTTAGAGAAGGAAAGACGTTCAAATACTCAAAATCTGAATAAATTAAATGAAAAAGTGCGAAGATTAGAGACTGAAACCAAGACTTATAAATCTAAATTAGAAGTGACTAGTAGAAAATTGAAAAATTATTCTGATTATAACGATATTAAGAATGAATTATCTGTTTTGAAAAGAATTGAATTTGGTACGACTAGTGATTTAGGAGAAAGTGATAATGATAGTGATACAGAAAATATTAAATCTAAGTCTGATAATGTCGGAAGTACTTTAGTTGCTGCCAATAAGAAATTACAAGCCTCATTAAGTGATCTAAGAGTTGTATATGCTGATTCTAAAGAACGTAACACCAAATTAGAAAAAGAACTTAATGAATTAAGACAAAAATTAAAGAAAATGGAGGCTCAAAATATCAAATTAGAGGCAGAGCTAGAAAAAATTGACATTGTTGAACCTAAATTTAATGATACTGCATCAATAATATCTGGTGCTTCAAGACAAGTTAATAATCGTTGTGGCCATAACGGGAAATGGTCTCCAACCAGCTCCATCATCGGCATTCCAGAAGAAGGTGAAAATGATATGATCTCTACAGGTAGTGGTAGTAGTACACTTTTGCCTATTATAACAAAACAAAGAGACAGATTCCGTTTGAAAAACACCGAACTAGAGAAACAATTAAGACAATATACTAATGAAAAGAATAAACTAAAGACTGAAATTACAAAATTAAAGACTGATAATGGTAAATTATATGAAAGAGCTCGTTATTTATCTAGTTATGGTGTCACATATAGTGATACTAAGAATAATGGTTCCATTGATAATAAATCCATGTTTTCTGGTAATGTTGATACAGAAGCACAATATTCAAATAAATATGAAGAATCATTACATCCATTAGCATCATTTAGAAAGAAAGAAATGGATTATTATAGAAGAGAAAAACTATCATTGTTAGAAAAATTGTTTATTAGTTTTGCTAATATCATCTTACAAAACAAGACTTCAAGAATGATTTTCTTATTTTATTGCATTGGACTCCATGGTCTTGTCTTTATGATGAGTATGTATGTCATTAATATTAGTGGGTATTTGACACCAGAAGTTGGTATTGTTCAATCCTCTTCATCATCTTCATCTTCTGGGGCAAATGCAGCTGCAGCACATGCTAACAAAGTCGGTGGGAATGTTGGAAGAGTGGGTATCTAATAAATTATATTAAAAAATATATAATATCATATAAATTTTGTATTAACACTTTTTTTTTTTGCCTTAATTTCTAAAGTTCTATAGATTTATAGAAGAAGGTTGTGTGAAGAAAAGGTTTGCTTTTTAAAAGATTGGATTGTTGTTTAAAGAATGATTAAATATAAAATAATAATAATAATAAAGAGTATATATATATTAAATTTTTAACATTATTTAAGCAGTGATACGTTTTTGAGCAGCGATCTTACCTCTTTGTCTAGAAGTGTATCTGACTAATTTCTTTTCAGCAGCCTTCTTGACAGTTTCTTCCTTTTCGGTTAAAACTAATTCAATGTGAGATGGAGAAGATTCGTACTTGTTAATTCTACCGTGAGCTCTGAAGGTTCTTCTTCTTTGCTTTGGAGCTTGGTTAACTTGAATGTGGGAGACGTATAATTTAGTAGCGTCTAAACCCTTAGCCTGTAATAAAAAAAAATTTCATAATTACTAATAAAACTATGATAATATGTATGGGGTTCTGTCAAATAGAAACAAGCTAAGCAACCAACAGATTAATACACAGGTAGTGTATATTGAGCCATTAATTGATTTCTCATTCCATTTTGCAAAAACAGACATATAATATAGTAAAAGATAGATTAATAATTGGAAATAAATTGTTAGTAACTCAATTCAGTATAATAAGTACATTCTTGAAGGTTTGTAATATTTCAAAGTTTCTTTTATCTTAAATGGGATTTTTTTATCAACATTTTTCTATTCACGAATAGGTAGGTCTCACAATATCCTTGGAATTATATTCATTTAAAAAATTATCGAATTTAAGGATCTTTTCGTATACCACTGTTGGATATCCACATGTATTTCACTTGTTCTTATTCACAAACTTTTTTCTTTTCAAAACAAACATCAATATAAGAAATTTTTCACTTCACAAATAATAACATTATACATACTTCAGCGTTAGCAGCAGCGTTTTGTAATAAACCTTGGACGAACTTGACAGACTTAGCTGGCCATCTAGCCTTAGTAACACCAAATTCCTTACCTTGAGCAGTTCTACCAATAGAAGAGTTAAATCTTCTGAATGGAATAGCTCTCTTGTGGTCTAAAACTTGTTCTAAGTATTGTTGAGCTTTGGTTAATTCCCAACCAGAAATAGCTTGAGCAGTTTCTCTAGTGTTCTTGAAAGAAACACGTAAGTAGGAACCACGAGCAGAAGCAGATTTAGCTGGGTTAGTGGAGGTAGCACCGTATCTAGCCATTTTTATTCTATGATAGTTCTTCTATGTAGTTGTAAAGCAAGATAAAAAAAAGAATTTAATTAAAATTTAAAACTGTAAACAATGTATATTAATTACTATTAAGACTTACTACTTAATCAATTAATCAATCACTAATATCTAATTGAATAACTGCGGATTAGAGATGGGCTAGATACCACTAAGTGATTGTGGATTGTTAGTAGATGGTAGTTTGTTACTATGCAAAATCGCCAAAACAAAGTGAAAAATTCAAGACAATACCAAATTGGCCTAAAGCCGGGTGACGTTTTTGTGATGGCGTATTTTGAAATTTTGGAAGCCATGAAATTGCGTTTTCTTGCTAGGGAGCGGGATCATTGCGTGGGAACGTTAGAAGGGAGTTTCTGCCTAGACTTAGTGGGTCTAGGCTGACAGTCGTGTCAGCTAACCAGACGTGTCAGAAAACTCCAGAAGGAAGGGGCTGACTGACGCGGGGAAACTGCTGGGCGGGAAGTTTTGGTTTTTTTAAAAATGGGAAATGTGGGAAAGTTGAGTGGCTGCCGTTTTGGGAAATTCCCAGACACTATTTCGGAAATGTACTGATCCTCTAAAGTAAACAGTCCTGAGAAATGATAATCTTCTAAAGATCAATATGATATGACATTATTTGTTACAAATTTAGTATTTATTTATATAAGGGTATATGGCTACATTAAATGAGGGAATGGACTAACTTAAAGATATGATCAGTGACAAGTGGATTGGTAAATGCTAACAAATGATATTCATTGTTATCGTCTTGTAACACTATCCCAGTTCTTTTCAATCTTTGAATATTCTTCAAATGACAGGAAAACTTCTTCGTACCTTGATTTGATGTGAATTCAAAAGAGGCACCAATTCTGTTTTTAATTGGGGTATTGTTATCAAGATCTAAAGAATAAATTGTTATATTACCCACGTCTTGCAATTTCCAAATTTTACCCCTCTCTAAACTATGGTACTTACCCTTAATACTGGATATTAATAAATGGGATTGGATTGTCTTATTGACAGTCTTTTTTGAACTATCTTGAGTTTCAAACTTATCTAAGGACAGACCTGACGCAGTAGAAGCAGTTCTATACGAAAATATAGATTCATTTAAGTTTGATGACGCATTAGTAGCTAAAGTCTCTTGTGTACTGGAGCTTGATAATGGTTTCCTAAAATCATTAGAAATAGATTTTTTTAAGATATTCATTAGTTTATCAGCGTTGTGATATCTTAATGTCATTACAAAGGTTTCCAATTCGTCAGATAATGAATGATTTAAAACATCTCCCTTTGGAAATTTAACTTGAATATCTTGTGCAGTAGTCTTCATATATTTCCATGCACTGGAGATTTTGGTGACTAAGTAAGATTGCTCACGATTATTATTATCATAAGCATGCATGATCACCGTGCCATTTTTTAAACGATTAATTTCGATGGTTAATTTTAATTGCTTATCACCCACAATCTCCCATAAATTACTTGTTGACCAATATGATAATTTAACTCTATTATCTTGAAATAATTCTACACCGCCTAATAAATCATCACTACTTGGACCACTAATATATCTTGACTTCGTGATGCCATCTTCTTCATCAACATGCTTAATATTACCAAAAATGGAAGAAGATGATTCTCTTGGTAATAAAATATTTGAACTCAATTTGGTATCATGATTGCTTTCTATATCGGAGTTATGGTTTGAACTGAAAAGACTTAACAATGAAGATGACTTTTTAGACGATAACATAGGTTTATAACTAGAAGCACTTGGATTAAATACCAATGCCTCTTTATCATTATCATCTTCATTAATATGTGAATTTTCTACACCAGATATTATACTTTCCATCTCATGAGTGTCTGTCTCAATTGAAATTCTTGGATCTACCTGTTCAACTTTAAAAGTATCTGAAACAGATCTAATGGCCTCTCTAGCAGGTGATGTAGCTCCAATTAATGGTGATATCTCGATAGGTATACTATTGTCTAACTCCAATAATTTTTCATAACTTAAATTTTCAAACTCCGTAATAGATTTAGCTCTTTCATGGTGAGATAAGATGGTTGAATATGGATCCTTTGGAGTGACAGAATCAGAAGGAGTGATGTCCCTGTGTACCTGTTCGGTAGAAGGATGCGGTTGTTTATCAAAAATGTTAAGATTTTTAAGGTTTGAAATTGGTAATGCATTGGTAAAGATTGACTTCTTATCCTTTTGTCGTAGTTCCATAACATTGTCAAAATATAGTTCAAATTTAGGCTTCCAGGAAGCCTCCCACTCCAGTACACTTTCTGATGTAATTTCCAATTGAATTTTGTTACCAATGACAGTCTCCAACTTCAATCCATTGTTAGAATATTCTAATATTTTCATATCTTTGGACTTTAATGGAATAAATAATAATGACTTGTTAAAATTTAACAAATTATAAGAACCCATAATTAACTCTTTTAACAAATGTTCAGCTGTGATTATTTGTGGGTCCATAATGTTGCAAGATTCAATCTTGAAAAATGCTAATTCGTTAGTTTGTAACTCTACCACTTCAACTAATAGTTTCTTGAAACCTAATTTGTTGGAGTCAAGTTTAATACAGTGAGATTGGATAATATTATCTGACTTGATATTAGGGAATTGAATCAAATTGGTGTTAAATGATAAGATATCTTTAACATTCCCACCTTGATAAGAGTTGGAATGAGCTTTCAAGAATGCATGGAAAAATTCTTTCTCAAAACTTCTAGTGGCATGAGTTATCCTTTGTTGTTCTCTGACACCTTTCAAACAACTTTTTAGGTGAGAATATATTTGTAGAAATAGTAGTAAGAAGGGAGACTCGTCCACAGATCTAAATAAGGTGGCAGTAGAATTAAAGATTAATCGTATCCCACTTTGATAAAAGGTTTCATAAGCTAGTAGCAATTCTGTGTCTTGATAAATTGACATGGCCGCATCGAGGGAATTGTAGTGCATAATCTCTGAATAGATGTTACTGTGTTTATTGTATAATATTTGTAGCCCATTGGTAAAAGATTTAAGCTTAATACTAATCTTATACATTGGGTCAAAACTTGATTTAGGTTTCAAAGCAAGTGATTGGCATAATGCATGTAACTTGCTAATTGAACCTATATTATTTCTTTCTTTAAAAAGGATGTCTTCCATCTTCGATGCTTGATAGAAATGTATGGAGTATGATAAAGGGTAATTTTTTTTATATTTCTCTTGCTTCTTTAAACAGGCTTAGCTGAAACCAAAAATAGAACCTCTTTCAAAGTATAATAAGTTATAAATAAATTAGCAAAACTAGGTAAATGTGCACTTTAAATTTTCTTGCCTTATCTTTGGGATATTAACTGCATATAGAATGTGACGCGTAAGTTTCTTTTTATTTTTTTCACGCGTTTTGATGAAAAAAAATGTTTTAATAATTTAAAGAATATATGATATTATAATTAAACAATAGTGAGCTTTATATAACTATACAATAGAGGGTGGATGGACTGCTCTAAAATCAATGTTATTATTATCAGAAATTGTAGTACTTAAACCGTCTGTGGCAAACTGGTCTGCAAAGATATTACCTTCTTCAATATCGCGGTGCTCGAAATTTTCCTCTTCATATTCTTCCTCACCCTCATCATCCAACATATCGTTAGCATCAACATAAGGCAATTCTTTCTTCTTGTCGTTTTCCTTGATTTGTAAGTTCCTAATAGCAACCGAGACAATCCCACTTGCCGTTGCTGTTGCAATTAAGGCATAACAACCTTTCTCGAAATAGGGAACCATAGAAGCAGCATAAAACAGTAATGACCACCACGCATTGACAGCACCAGAAAACATATTCATTGAAGCCAAAACGATAGCACGTTCTTGAATATCATCATGACAAACGATATTTGCCCAAGGAAAGAAAACAGCTTGACCTGCATAAGACACACCACCTAAGTATTGTGCTGTAAACATGACACCAGAAGAAAGTGGATTTATTCTAATCATAATAGCAACAACACACATTATCACAGCAATAAACACACCAACATGCCAATGTCTTGCCTTACGAAATTTACTTAAATATACGGCAGATAACATGGTAGAGACAACCCCAACTGCATAAATCCCAGATGGATCATTATTTCTATGAGATAAAGAATAACCTTGATTTTGTAACCATAAAGCAAAAGTAGCATTTGAAGCAAAACTAATATTCTCACCACCTAGGATCCAGACAAAGGAAAATAACCACCAATGCCAACGTTTTAAGACTCTTGTAACGACAGACCAATCTAATTTGGTAGATTCATCTCTCACTGGTAATCTTCTTCTTGCATAATGCAACTCTTCATCACTAAAGATATGATGGGTCATTGACAATTTGTCCTTATGTTCAACAGATTCAGGAACACCAGGGAAAAACATAAACCCATATAATGCAATTGGAACAGTAATACAGCAATCGATAATAAATAACCATCTCCAACCCTCTAATCCGTTAACACCATTTAGATGCTTATGAATGCTAACCTGCATAAATCCACTGAACATGGATCCGATAAGACCACTGCTTGTAAAAATAGCACTTCTAATGGCTAATTCATTTTCTTTATACCACATACCTAAAATCAAATGTGTACCCGAGAAGGTGCAACTTTCAAAGACAGCTTGAAAGAACCTAATAGCACAACACTGATTTACACTTGTGACTTTGTGCATCCCTAGAGTTAATAAACCCCAGGATAAAGTACAAAAACTTAACCATATACGTGGTGGAACAACTAAAAGAATTAAATTATGTGGAATCATACCGATGACATACCCCACAGTAAAGCATGTGGCGGTAATATTTAAGTCATTACCGGTCATGTTCAAATCCTCTTTCATACCAGAGACATAAGCATTGTTAAATCCAACACGGTCCACATAATTGATCCAATATTGTAAACACACAAAAGATAACACGAAGACATCAATTTTGAATAAAAGCCACTTTTTATTAAAAGCTTTCTTTGGAGGCATTTCCTCCTTGTTTAAAGCCATGACTTCCACTTCTTCCATACCAACTTGACTAAGTTGTTTTGGTTCTTGCATTGTGGCGAGTAGGTTTTCTTATAGGTATGATATATTCTTCTAATTTGTAATCTTCAAATATATAAAAGCCCCCAATGTGTCAATGTTGACCGCCGTTTAAATTTTAAATCTTGAAATTCAGGTCGGGCTGTCATCGAAATAAATCATCGCGTTGGCCTAAAGGGGAAAGTGACTCAAAATAAGAAATAGACAGAGGAATTGAGACAAAGACGACATAAACTATCAAAAAAGAATTACTAGCTAATCGATAAGTTGAAATGTTTTATAACTTAGGTACTATTTTAATTTTATATATATATTTTTTTACTTTGTCAAAAAGATTCTTTAGTGGTTTAATATTTGATATATTTAGAAAAATTATCTACTTTAAACAAAACTTTAAACAAATTGAAATTAGTAAACAATATTTTCTTTGAGGGGTTGTTCACCAAGTATAATCTGAAAAAGACCCGCAATATTTTTAATATATAACCTCTATTTGTTTAGAGAATAGGAAATTGGAAATCTCAGAGTCTTTATTTGTCAAATTAAGGTACCAAATCTGTAGATAAAACATTTGTATTAAATCACACAGTAATTAGGTAAAGTGATTTACATTTTTAAAGGTACATATTATTTATATTTATATAGCAACATGTTGTAAAGAGAGTTTTTAAGGATTATATATCGAATAGAGAGAAAACAAATTAGGTAAAGAAAAGAATAATATAAATAGGGCAGCAATGGAGCGGCTTTAAGGCAATAAAATCTATTCAGTAGCTTCTTCTTTGTGAGCTTCTTCGGATTTTGGATTTTTCAATAAGTTGAATTCCTTTTGAATTAAACTTAAAGAAGTTCTCTTGGAACCGTCTTCCTTTTCAGTAACATAGTTGGCAGCATCAGCTTCAACATAAACTAAAGCACTGTACAATACATAAGAAAAAAACATATTCAATTGAATAATAAATATTATTGTTAGTAAATTGTATTCTGGGTAAAAGTATCAAATAATAATCAAACATACCCTTTTCTGACGTATTGAGTTAAGAAGTTAATATGATTTTCATTGAAAACAGTGATGTTATACCAATTTGTTGGTCCATCTCTTCTTGGTTGAGAAGCAATACTATATCTAACGTATTTCTTGTCATTGGCAGAGGTGAATTCAGAGAATTCAGTACCAATACGACCAATGATACTCATCTTAGAGAAATCTAATTTCTTTGATGTGGCGGAGAATAGACGTGTTTGTTGACGTAAAAAGACAGATTTCATCATTTGTGGTTTGTTATAACTTGGGGATTGACTAGGCTAGGATTGTATCTAACTTTGAGGTTCAATTATTAACCTATTTACGACTTCTTGAAACTTTATATCTTTATATTTATTTGTTTTCATTTTTTTATTTTTTTGAAATTACGCGTTAAAGCAAAAACTGCAAATAGATTAAAGGATTGAAGATAATTTCAGATATGTCTCAGCTTCAATTTGTGACAGGTTGAAAGCTGGGGTAAAAAAATACACTTCCTTGGATAATAAATATTACAGGAGATAAACAAATTAAATAACAACTATTATATACATTACACGACAAACAAATCAACTTTTTTTGTATTGATTCAATTTCCCTTCGTCTTTTTTTCTAGTGGATGTGATTCTAAGAATGTTACATGGTCATTAATGTATTTGCACATATAAGCTCTCTCAGTCTCAGCAGAAGTGCCTTTATTTTCAGCATGTCTCTCAAGTTGTTGGTCAATATAAGGGAATTCATAAACATTTACACCACAGAACAATTCTTGCATTTGCTTAAAATTCATTAATTCAAATTCACTTAAATCATGGAATAAATGAGTATTACTGAATGCTCTCAAATGTAGACCCTTAGGATTTAAGAATGCACCTTCTTTGTATAATTTGAATGGGTTGAACTTAGAAAAACTTGCATGAATAAATGCAACATCAACACGATCATTACCATACTTATCAGTTTGCAAAAATTCAGCGACATAAGAGTTAAAAGTGCTATAGGATTGATCATATTTCGAATATTTCTCTAAATTGGCATCTGTGATTATCTTAGATTGTTTATATAGTTCGTAATCTTGAGCGAAGTCATGTTGTAATAAACCTACACCTTTAAATTCATTTGAAATGTAAGAACTAAAACATAATGGGGTCTTAACTTGGTAAAATGGTTTACCTAAAGATGTGGCCGCACCAATAAAAGTTTCTTTATCACCTTCACCACTACCATGTTCAGTAAATAACGTGTAATACCAATCTGGACCATATGTGTTATAATAAAGGGCTAATAATAATGTATCAAATTGTTCTACTTTATTGATCACAATTTGACCAGATTCAGAAGTTGTATCAGCTATGGTACCTTCTAAATCATGGAATGGAACATGAGCTTTGATAAATTCAATAGTATTTTCGCCAGGACCAATAAATCTTGAGGGTGGAGATACTTCATCAATAGATGCTCTAACTCTATGATTCATATTATATGTAATATTAGCAATATCATAATAATCAGGAGCGGTTCTTCTTCTCCAAAGATCAGGCCATAAGATTAACCCAGTTCTTTGATAAATCTCTTGATCAAAGACATCATCAATGTTTTTCAAAGCATAATTATCAGAATCTAAAAATAAGATGTTTTTAAATTGTGATAATAATAAAGCTAATAACTTAAATTGAAATCCAGCTGGTTCTGAATCTCTCAATATATCTTTATTAAAATATTTTGACATATAGACACATTTAGCATTATATTGTGGAGCAAATTTATCACAAAAATTCTTTTCATATTTTTCATCAGATTCTGGGATAAATACTTCCACGGGTAATTTATTCCCACTTCTTCTTAACATTGGTAAAGATGTCAATAATATAATAGAATATTGACCACCACCTACTGTGACAATACCTTTCTCCCTTGGGAATAAATTTTGAGGGACGCTCTTGGGGATAGTTTTAATGGTTTCAACAAATTTAGAATGCATTTCTTTTAAGTTGCTCTTATAATTAGGGGTTAAATGATAACATGCATTCAAACTGTCATATGATAGATTATCTAAAGGATCATCATCATTCACTGAAAGTTCACCTTTCTTACACAATTCTTTATTTGTGAAAATTGATTGATCCTCTGGGGGTGTCAAAGGTTTAAATTTATGTAAGATTGTAAATAATTGATAATGGAATCTGAATAATGGTGAATGCCCATATTTGTCTGCAAATTGGGTTTCCCATCTTTGTTCTAATAATTCATCATAGTGCCAATTGGAATCATTATTAGCACTTTGATCAAAGGTATAAATCTGGAATTGATAGAATATGAAAAAAATTGATGATACACTTATTATAAGTTGAACGTATCCTAATGCCAGCAGTCTTTTCCACTTTCTATATGGGATGCTGACCATATCTTGTTTTACTTATATGATAAAAAAGTAACAATCCTTCTGGGGTTGTTTGGTTTGTGGAGTTTTCCTCGTCTGTTTCGAAACGGTTGCTATCGCATTATATGCCAATATATATATTATTTGCAGGAATTAAAAATTACGTTTACAGCTTTAAAAAAAATAGAAAATATGCGGCAACAACATATATATAATATACGGCAGAAGAAATAAAAAGTTGCCTTATAGTGATTACTGCAATTGGATAGACGTAAATAATTTTAACACTTTAAAATGCTATATAAAATGGGGGTCAATATATATGTGAAAAATGTAAATAATAGTCAAAGTTTTTATTTGAAGAGAATCTTATTATTCAAAAAAAGATACACATTTTATACAAACCAGTAAATAGAAATTATAAAGATAAAAATATTAAATTAAAATATAATAAAATATAATATTGGTTCGATTAGATGTTTAACTTAGTTCTTCTCCAGTTTCTTCTCTTAGCGTTGTAACGGACCTTATTGTTAGTTCTTAATCTAATCCATTGTGGTAATGGTCTGTTTTGCTTTTTAGCCTTAGCTAATTTTTGCTTGGTGATAAAGGACTTTTGAGCCTGTAAAAAGAAAATGATTATATTCAATTATATTAAGTTGTTGGTTAAAACACATAATTAAATTAAAATATACGATATGTTAGTAACAAAAAAATTCAATATTTCGGATGAAGTTTATAGATTTAAAATTTTAGAGAGGTTTATTCTGTCTTGTATATATTCATAATTTGTCTTCTACAATGTGCTTGTTCAATGGATATACATTAGTTTTATTCAGTTATATTTATTTTTATCTTTGTTCTGCACTAGTTCTTTCATAGTAATATTTCCACAGATCTAAATCAGTAATATAGTCAAAACATGGCCTCTTTAATTTCCATTCAAATCTCAATATATCATATTATGTACATACTGGCATCTTTGTATCGTTGGTGTATGGTCAATTAAGAAACAACAATAATTAAAATTTCACATAGTGTAATTTATACATTTTAACAATTTGATATATATTTTAATGAAATTTGCACATACAATGGGGGCAATGAAGAGATGGATTTGGGCAGAGACAGGTTTTGGCGGGCAGTGTGGGAGGCCAGCTGGAAAGAGTGGTGGTGGGGGAGTGGAACGAGGGCTAGGCAGCAATAATGGGCTGGCTAGAGAGAGTAGTGGAGAGAGAGTAGCAGAATCATAGAGAAAGAGTATACTGGCTCAGCCTAGATACAGCAAAGCGTCTCCCCCCCCCCGTTACTGAGAATGAGCTCGGCGGGGAAGAAATGGAAACTTCCAAAAAAGAAAAAGCGACGCAAAATAAGCTGGATTTTGGAAATTTAAAGATGACTTCCTAAAGCGGCAATTTGAGTCCTTTCCCAAAGATATCTAAAGGTGCCACCCACACACCGCGCTGTGGCCCTGAAAAACCCAATTCTTCCATAATCAAAGAATTGGGTTGGAACAGTCCCACGAGAGAAAGACTAATATCTTTTCTCGAAATGTGAAAATTATCACTAAAAGAATTAAAGATATTGAAATATTGAAATATTTGATTCAGCCCTTATTTTATAGATACGCGTCAAGTTAGAAGACTACAGTAAGCACAGAACCGACTGCAATTTTTGCACTATTCCATGAAATTTTAAAACAGAAGATAGTCATACAATTTTTTAATCTATCAATGTAAGTTATGTCGAATTTAACCATTGAACGTGTAGATAATTTAAATAAGATTCTAAATTTAGATATTGTTGATATTGAAGAACAGGGAGAATGTACAAAACAAGATATATTCGAACAATTTTTAAATAACTGTGAACTAACTCAGGATTTAGATCATATTACACAATATACAGAATTATGGCTTATACGAAATTTTGATATTTCATATAATAATGATAATTTTGATTTATCAGATTTTGAAACTTGGGAGCTTTTATTTCATACATTGACTGAAAATACCACAGAATCTATATTAATTGTTCAATTGATAATATCTCTTTGTAAGAGTAGTATCATTAATTTACAAAAATTGGCTAATTGCACAGAAGTTAAAATTATCCTTAAAAATTTACTTTTTAATGAGGATGATATTGAAAAGGCCTCTTCTCAGACTATTGAAAAACTCATAGAATTATATTCTGCACTCATATCCACCAAATCTAATACAAGAGAAACTCTAAACCTCGCACAACAATTACCTTCCCCCAATGCATTTTCAGTCTTCGATAATATATGCAATAATTTAAATGAGTTGCCTTTTATAAATCGACTAATCTTTGAAAACCATTACCATCATATTAAATCACCACCAAAGACAAATCTAAAGATTAAAGATTATACAATTCAATTATGGATTGAATTAAATAATGTAACATCAAATCGTATTATGAGTATTGGTGAAAATTTAATTGTAGAGATAAGAGATGAAAAACTATGTCTTTGTAATCAAGAATTTATGTTAGCCATTTTTGAAAGTTTCAAATTTGAAATATCTACATTATATCAAATTTCATTAATCTTTAAACATAAGACAAATGAATGGGCATTATATGTTAATAAGGAATTAATAAACACTTTAACATTATTTGATGATACTGTAGCCACATTAAATTCATTTGAAGTAGGGTCAATTATTTGTTCATTTAAATTATATTCATTAAAAATTTGGTCTATAGAAATATCACAATCGATGGTTAAATTTATTAATAAATTAGGTCCTCATTACAATCCACTAATAAATTCAAACGATAAATATTGGGGGTGTTTAAATCTTTTTGAAGATAATTTCCTAGAACAAATGTATATTAGGTCTGAATCAACATATATCCAATTCGAACAATTTGAAAAGGATATTAAACAATTAGACTTAACCAATTTACTCATTGATTATAATCTAGTAGATACGATTAAAAGTTATCGTAAATCTAATACATCATATGAGCTACATTTTGAATATGAGGATGATCTGACTTTAGGTAAATGTTTTTTCTTTCAAATGGATAACATTCAATCAAAACTAATCGCAATTAACATATTTAAAAGTATCATCTACCATATTGAACAATGTAGCTCTCCAGACATCATATTCCAATATGTGTCCTTGGTCATCACTCTTTGTAAAGATCCACAATTGATGTTATTCTTTGAAAAATCGGTTGGATTCGACCAGTTAAGTTATATATTATGGCAGCATTATATTGAAAAATTTAAACGTGGTTTACCTATAAACTTTCTTAATTTATTTTTACAATTTTGTGGTTGGAATTTTGCTTCTGTTGAAGATTCTATGCTAACAAATTTGAAAGCTTACAAACATTTAGTTATGGATTTTAATTTATGGAATTATTCAGTTAATGAAAAAGAGGGCAAAGATGAAACTATTGAATTAATAAGATATCTTTTCTTTCATGTCTCCATATTACAAAATGATAATAAATTTCGAGAATATAATATAATTCAACTTAAAAGATTAGATACTTTCTCCAATCTTTGCTATTCATTATATCATAATAAAAATGACTGTTTACAAGAAATATCTAACGAAATTATTCTATCAATTTATAATTTTATCGTTAATGACTCCAATCACGATTATTTTAAGCTGTCTTGGCAATTTGTTATCTTATTCTTAGAGAATAACGATTTGGGTAATGTGAAAATATTCGGTGATGTACTAAGTCAAATATTAGATCATTGGATTACTATTAATGATTTTAACGTGTTAAATACTGTTCCAATACCTTTATTATTACATATAATAAACGTTTTCTGTCACAAGAACTTACCAATCACTATAGTATTAAAAATATTATTACAAGAATTATCATTTGAAAGAACTTTCTGTAGAAACTTTATGAAGAAAAACGGTATTAGATTAATATTTGGTACTTTAACCCAATGTAATACTAATGAACTATTTGATATGATCTCAATGATCTTAAAGTTTAGTATTAACAAAAATATTACCTCCAAATCAACAAAGTATGATGTCTCAACGATTCAATTTGCTACCTCCGATACAAATTTACCATTCCTTTATTTATCCATAAACTTGATTGAATGGATGGTACAAAATGATATATTGTTATCTGCTGATAATGATCTCAATGACTTTATTGAAACCTTTTTTGACGAAGTTATTGAGTATATCAATGAAGATGAAAGTGGTAATCTCAAGTTTTCTAACATATTACCCCTTATGTCGAGTTTGCTAGTAACTTTAACTAAATCTACAAATACTGATATTTACCAAGAGACTACTAACAAGATAACAAACTTCCTTGCTAATGAAGTTATTACAAATATTAAATTACCTGAAAGTATAGGTAAATTTGCAATTAACTTAACTGGGTTTGATTTGTTTTTTGATGATAATTATATCAAGCATCATTCATTGGAAGATTCAAATTTCCTAGACCTTATGTTTTTTCAAACAATTCTACCTAAAGTTATGGCTGAACTATTAATTGATGAACCTAAATTTCTCACTGAATTGGAAAACAGGGTACAAATAATTCAAAATATTCTGGAATTATTGGATACTTTCAAAGGCTATTTTTTAATTATTCTGGTTAGTCCAGAAACAATTATACAACTCTATGAACTACTGCTTATTTGTGGGGAAGTTCTTATTTTATCCTTCCCAAAATCAACTAAAGCATTAGCCAAATACCACAGTCTACTAACTTACTATTCCAAATCCTATTGTTGGATGGTTCTTAATAAAAATACTAGTGAATGGTCAGATAAAGATATGGAAAGATTTGATACCAATTTAGTAAAATACCAGGCTGCAATTTATGGTTACGTTCCCCATAATAAAGTCTCTGATGTTGCACAATATTTACTGTACACATCATTGTATCAATTATGTAAAGGTAGAAATTCACCAATGTTAATTCCAGCCACAAGAGCCCTTATCACTTTTAATATCAAAAATTTAGAAGCTACTTTGGGACATATGCATCAACAAGATCTTGTATTGAGAACTTTCCTGGAAGAATTTTTGAGTTCAAATGATGAAACCATTTTAAGTAAAGTACACAATATTTTAGATTCCATTTTGAGTGAAAACACAGTATCTGTTTATAAAGGATTAATTGTAGAGGAGTTGAGTATAAACTTCAAATCAAAAGCTCTTAATAAGTATGAACTTACCAAAAAGATTGTCGAAAGAAAAGAAAAGTATTGCAATTTTATTCACTCTGAAAGCAAGACATTAAATGAACTAATGACTCAAGATGTCCTATCGACAACAAACAAAAATAATAAGATATTATGGAAAAAATGTAACAATTATTTGATTAGTTTACAGGAAAATATTAAAGTTCAAGAAAACAGGATCAATAAACTAAATGGAGAAATGGAGCATTTACAACATATTAGAAATGGCGATAAAATAAAGAATTTGGCTATTGACACAGAAGAGAATTCGGAAAGAATGAGACTTAAATTGATTCCCTTCTATAACAGTAATTCAAAAAGATAAATAATTGGTATAACTAATGATAAGCTTTGTATATAATTGCATATCTATAAATTTTAGCATTGTAAAATTAAATTTGATTTAATTTAGTTCATTTTGGAGTGGTTGCTTCTTTATGAGTATCTGATAAGAATTTAATTCTAGTATCAATATAACCACAAACTTTTTCCTTTGTAGTTTCTGTTTTGATAAAACTTTCTTTTACATAGGTGAATGGGGCTTCTTCACCACAAATCATATCCTTTAACTTCACATTAACATTTAATTCTAAATCGAAATAACCCATTGGTTTCAAATTAGATATACTTCTATGTTGTTTACCATTATTTTCAATAAAAGTATGGTGTTTAGATAATTCAACTGGATTTAATTTGGGGAAATTGAAATGAACAAACATAACATCTTGTTCACCATTATTGAAATACGTGTCATAAACGTTTGGTAAAATTGTATGATCTTGATCTTGAAATGTTGGTTTCACATCTTTATATTTCTTTCCGATAATCTTCTTAGCCTCCAAATAATTGTTATAATCAACGGTGAAATTTTCTTGAAACATGCAGACACCGTGAAAACTTGTATCATGATATCCACCAATCCCAGGTCTTCTTCTTAATTGATAAAATGGTAAACCAAACACAGTAGCGGCTGAAGCAAAAGTTTCCTTATCACCTTCACCTGGGGCACCTTGAGAAAAGATTGGGTAATACCATTTTGGACCATTTAGATTATAATATAGGGATAAGACTATTGTTTTCCAATGAATCTTTTTATTGATCAAGAATTGACCAGATTCGGTAGAGATATCTGGAACGGTACCTTCAAAATCATGGAAAGGCACATCTTTCAAATCATTCATATTTTCTGTATAAACTTCTACTGGTGTAATATCATCAAATAAATTTCTTACTCTTTTATTTTTATTATATTTAATACCAGCGATATCATAGTATTTTGGAGAATCAGTTCTTCTCCAGAAATCTGACCATAGAATCATACTATATTTTTTATATGAAACTTCATCAAAAATGTTATCTAAAAATTTCATTGGGAAATTATCAGCATCTAAGAATAAGATATGTTCAAATTGAGATGATAAAAGAGCTAAAGATTTATATTGATAACCTTTAAATTTTACATTATTTAAGACCTCTGGGTTTAAAATATTCTCAATGTGGGTACATTTTGCATTATATTTAGGTAAAAATTCATTACAGAATTGATCATCATCTTCACCTGGTGGGATAAACACTTCAACAGGTAATGTTGTATTAAAATCTCTTAAAATTTGAATATTAGAAGCAGCTAAGACTGAGTACTTACCACCACCTACAATGACAATCCCTTTACCACGTAAGATACCATCGGGTAACTTAACTCCATTAATTTTGTTAGTCACACCTAAATGTTTTTCACGTAATAATTGTAATTTATCATCTGGAATTTCTAAACAGTTGTTTAAATTATCAAATGTAGCTTTATAAGAGGTCTTATAACCGTTGGCACTACCATCCAAAGCTCCTTTTAATTTACAGTCATCACTGTATTTCTTTTCAGATTCACCTTCTGGAGACATTTCAATCAATGTCGTCATTAAGGAACTGTAAAAATCTTTTAAAGGTGAGTTGATACTAGGTGGTAAAGAATAACTAGTTTCTGGATCAAATTGAACTTGTGAAAATGCATTTGTTGATGAAGTGTAATGATGCAAGCAGAATATAATAGTCAATAAAAAGGTGAATACAATCACAATTTTAGATTTTCTTTGAAGTAATCTAGTGAAATGCCTAGGAAGCTTTCTTAATGTAGACATAATAATGTATTATGTTACTTTCTTGTGGAATAGAAAACCTTTATAAAAACAGAACAGTATTGAAAAGAATCTAACCGAGTTTATTTTGAATCAAATATTAATGCAACACCAAAATGAAAAGATTAAGAGGATACGCCAATTGCATTTAAATGCCCGCAAACGTATTTTTTTTTCCAAACTACCGAACAAACAAACACGTTAGAAAAAAGATAAAAAAATGCTTTTTTTCTCTCACCAACATAAGCGTGGGTAGGTTTCGGGTTTTTGGCCTAAATCCGTCCAAAAATTTTTGGATGTTTCATACAAATTCGTCCATTTTCTGGTGAAGAAATTACTTAATTGGGAAATTATCAATTTATAAGGGACTTTGGATGACTATTTAGTATAATTGTCTTCTTTTACCGCTTAAGATCAATTAAGATGCTTCATTAAATAAATTAAAATATATAAATAAATAAATGTGATAGTGTAGATTATAATTTAACTTCAAAATAGTTAAATAAATCAAGAATTGGCTGTTATTTCATTATTTCATTATTCAAAGGTTAAAAAAGGAAACTGAATTTGGGTAAATGTTTCTAAGGATATTTCACATTTTATATGAAATCTGCTTAACTTTAAAGTACATTCAAGAGCTAGTTAAATATGTGAATAAACGTAAATTTACTTTTTAAAATACGTTTCAAAGTTAATTTTGAATTGTATTCAAATGAAGAAGTAATATTCATATTTTTATCTTAAATTTTAAGATAAAATAACACAAATTGTTGTTAAGCATTAGAAACAGTTTATTTTTACCCTAAACTTACAGTTTATACTCAAAATATCAGTTTAGACTAGCTTTTTTTTTTAATTCAACAAGCTATATATTGATTTAAAATAATATTTAGTTTTTATGGCGTTATTTTTCCCAATTTACCACCTAATCAAATCAACAAATATTTAAAAACAACCATTTGCATCAAAAACCATCCTAAAAATACAGTTCTGACTGGTCATAGCATGTTCATAAACCAATATTTGTATAATTGTATTTATTGAGATATACGATTCATTTTATATGCATATATAAGAGATGAATTGGTTAAGATAATAGGTCTGTAAGCTAATGCAATTGATTGTGACGTACTAAAGCCAGAACCACAACAAAAAAACACTTCTGCCTTGTATTTAGTACAACTTTTATTTATTTTATTGAATTAATCGTGTTTAGTTTTTAGTTTGTATTCTTTTATGAGGCAAACAAAAGGGTTCTTTGTGTTGCATAACATCACACAATAGGTAAACAATAAATTAAGGCAATTGAGGATTGTTCTATTTCAACACCTATTTAATCTGGCTTTTAGAAAAATAGGAAAAACCACATTGAAACAATAGAAACACAGGGATCAGGTGCATTTCAAGAACAATACCAAACAAGAGAGTAAACTTGGTGGCACCCATGCACCGCAATATGACGCAACCCAGATTTGTTAAGGGTTTCCGATTTCGGACTCAATTTATTGTTTCAACGGTCGCTAATGTGCATTGCATGAGATCAAATCGTGTGTTTTAACTCATTAGAATCTGTAGGCAAGTGCCAAGATATTGCGATAAAGACCGTTCTTAACAGTTCGATGAATGGAGGCTGACCCAAACTAACATTTGAAATAGAATTCGTTTAAATATTGATGTGGAATTAGGTGGCAGGAACTAAATATCGATGTTTTGAAAAAGAGATTGTCTAGTGTCTGGGTCGTTCCTGCCAGGGACCGTTGCCTAGATTCTACGATTAAATGTATCACTAATTAGATTAAAATGTTCGTACTGTTACTCTATGGAATATACAGTGAAGGAGTAAAAAATTCCGATTCATTTTGATAATTCATTTTGATAATTCATTTTGTATTAATATTATTTACTGACACTCAATTGTATTCATGTGATTGCATGAAATTAAGAACCTTTAGTTTGAAATTCTTCTTATATCATGGCTTTTGAAATGTAAATAAACATGAGTTTTACCTGTTAGTTATGTATGCCGTCAATCTTTTTATTTGTATTGTATATAGGAGCGTTCATTCAAAGTAAAGCACATTTAGGAAAGGGGTTGTTGATGTAGTCCCCTAATGATGTTCAATGTATATATTGTTTCTTATATGATTAACTAACTTCATTTTGAAGATGATTCACTTTCTTTAAAATAACCGCCCTGAAGCTAGGAGTGATCTTAATACTATACTTTAACAAAATTTGAAATAAAATGCCTATCACATATAGTCGAATTTCCCATATTTAATATTACAACTTCACAATACATTTATTCAAAAGATTATAAAACCCATACGTCACACACAGCAATATAGTTTTGTTCTTTTATGCGAGTGGAGAAAGTTTTATTTAATTTTTAATATAATGTTATTTAAGTTATAGAACTACATATTATTTATTCCTAATTCACAAACCTCCCAGTTTGAAAATACTTAAGAGAAAGGTTCTAATAAGACTGATCATAATACTTTATCACTATGTCTATCACACTGGGAAATTCAAAACTCAAAAATTCGAAAAATTCAAAAATTATTGCTCCTACCAATTTTCCTCGAAAGAGACCGAAACTAAAGAAGCCCCCACAGTGTAAAAATATATTAATATAGATAGGAGACTGTTCAAGAAATAGAGAGTGTATCACAACATATTCAGTGGGATAATAATAGATTGAACAATTTATTTTATACCATATTTTGTTGGATTTTTAACTAAGAGTTCCCTTTTTATAAATCATCTAATCAGTTTCCACTCAGAATAAAGGTAGTACAAGATTTCATCTAAAAATAAAAGAAGAACAACAAAGCCCTCCCATATAACGAATAGATTTCCAGTATCTTGTAATTGCATGAATTGATAAATATGCCCATTGATGAACAAACAGATAGTATTATTTCATATGATTGGATTTCCGATTCTAAATCACTCAAGATAGAGGCTTCCAAACCGGATTTACCAAATGAAAATGCAAGAGTGTTATGCATCTTAGAAGATGGTGATACAATCAACCAAATCATAAATTGTTCTCTTGTACTAGGATTAAATATTACTGAGGGGATATTAGTAGTCGGTAAGAAAAAGATATATTTTATTTCAGATTTACATTATGATCCATTGAAAAGAGAAGTTTTGAACATTGACTTAGTACCTAAGGAGTCAAGAGACATCAATATTGAACTAATCACGGGGCAGGATAACAAGACATCTATAGAGTTAAGATCAAACACAAATATCATAAACAGTTGGCCATTAAAAGATATCATTTATATCATTAAAAAACCTTTTTTATTAAGGGATGTAGGCCTAGAGGTTATGTTGACTAATAGAAGTAGTTATTTCTTAAGTTTTGCCGATAAGAAGTTTAGAAATGCAGCTCATCAAGTTTTGAGCAATTATACTAATATAACCTCCTTAGATCCAATACTAGCTAAAGTGTTACAACAATTAACAGAATATGGGAATCAAATTGGTTCTTGGAATGGGATTACAAAAGCTAACCTATCTACTAAATTTTCAAGCATATTAACATCGAAAGTCTTTCTTGCAGATGATTTTGATGCTACAAACTTATGGAAATTAAATAAACTTTCAAACTTTTATTATTTGATGATTGTTAACAGTTTAGCGGGGAGATCCATTAATGATGTGACACAATATCCTATTTTTCCATGGGTTATTGCAGATTATACCAGTGACACTTTGGATTTAAATGATCCCAAGACGTACCGTGATTTATCTAAGCCTATGGGTGCTCAAAGTGAAAAGAGAATGATTCAATTTATGGAAAGGTATGAGGCAATGAAATCATTAAATAATGAAAATGTTAAACCATTCCATTATGGAACACATTACTCTTCTGCTATGATTGTTTCATCATATTTAGTTAGATTAAAACCTTTCACAGACTCATTTTTATTATTGCAAGGTGGCCAGTTTGGTCATGCTGATAGGTTATTTAATTCAATAGAAAGAACATGGTCATCTGCAGCAATTGAAAATACAACAGATGTAAGAGAATTGATTCCCGAATTTTATTTTTTACCAGAATTTCTATTAAATATTAATGATTATAATCTTGGCGTGGATCAAAATGGTAACCATGTCACTGATGTTATTCTACCACCTTGGGCAAACAATGATCCAAAGATATTCATTAAAAAGAATAGAGAAGCTCTTGAGAGTAAATATGTGACAGAACATTTAAATGAATGGATCGATTTAATTTTTGGTTATAAACAGCGTGGGGAAAATGCAGTCAAGGCATGTAATGTCTTTAATAAATTAAGTTATCCTGGTGCTGTGAATTTAGATAATATTGATGATGAAAATGAAAGAAGAACTGTAACTTCTATCATTCATAATTTTGGACAAATACCATTACAAGTCTTCCAATCTGCACATCCATCGAGGAAATATGAGAAGAGGTGTGCAATAATCAAACCACAAATATTTGAAAAGTTTGAATTAATAGATACAAAGAATCATACATTTGAGAAAGTTCAATATATCAAAGGTGTGCAGGACGTTACTGGTAAACATATATGGCAAGGCTATAAATTTTTGGATGTAACATTAATTGAACCTGAAATTGGGTCTATTAGAATAAGATTAGTGTCTGATACAGGATTAGAAATCAATGGAACCATATTTAAAAATATTCATAATTGCCCTATTACTGTGGTACGTAAATGGAAAGAGAATATGCTTTTAACTGGGGACTCGGATGGTTTAATCAAAGTTTGGGAATACAAGAAGGAGAAAGATACTTTTATTTTAAATGAGTTAAGTCTATTAACTTGTCATCTGAATAAAATAATTCAAATTGAAACTTTTTTGGAAAATAACATTTTGATTACATTGGATAGTGTAGGATATGTATACAGTTGGGATATGACCAGATATCAAGTTATAAATTGTTTTGCGGAAGACGGTAAATTCATTTCTATTTCACAACAATCTGAAACTGTTGGTATTATAACATTTCCAAATAATCTCTTAAAACTCTTTACATTTAATGGATCTAAATATTGTGAAACTGGAGTTGCTGATGAGAAAAAAAGGGTGGTGACCTTACAATCTCTGGAAATAATTCAAAGCCCAAGACACCAATATTTACAAGACGTTGATTATTTCGTTGTGGGGTATTCAGATTGTTCCATATCCGTTTATCAATTATCGTTAGATGGAACCAATTGGGAAATCAAAACCATACCTATACTACTACATGGAGTAGATACGTCCAAAGCGGTCAGCGTTTTATCATGTATTAGAATGATTTTATTTCAACAAGATTGTGACAAATCTTCTAACTTACAGTTAGTTTTAGGTTATCACAATGGGACATTAGAAACATATTCTTCAACTATTTAACACATCTGTTATTACAGGACACAAACGGTGCACTAATATAATTGAATATTACATTCCAGTGTAATTCAGCTTTAATCATTTAATTGTGTGGCCGTTGTAAATGATTTTTTAACGATTTAATATTGAAACATTGGTAACTTAGGGTTATTTTCCTGTTTTTAACAATATCAACAAATAATGATGAAATTTGAAAAATATTGAATTTTGAAAGTGGAAAATTAACAATTTTTGAAATAATTGAATAAACAACTTTAAACTCTTATTCATACTTTATTATTCATTCAAAACAGCCCAAAAGTATAAGAACCACACCAATTTACACCCCAACACTAGATTCACATTACTTTAGATACTGTGTGAAGATCAAAAATACACCTTGTTCAATCTAATATCGATTTAAATCGTTTGGTTTACAGACCCCAAATCACAAAGAAACGAAAAATTATAAAGAAGGGATATCACAAAGCTAAATTAAGACACCCAACTAGCAGTCTGAAGAAGTTGTATTATTACTGTACATTAGAATCAATCACTTTTTCTCTTTCTCGTTAGTTAAGTGTTAATTATACTCCAGATAGTTTTAGCTTCTAGACATAAGGAGGCAAAGTTTATAAAGACAAGAAATAGTCTATTAAAGTAAAATGGGATATCCACCTCCACCCCGTCGTATGGGTGATAAAAAGCGTTATTATTATAATAGCAATCCCAATAGGAGATATGGGAATTCATATATGAAAAATAAATACAATAAATCATTTAATAACTCAAATACTCATAATGCGGCCACTCCATACTCTAAAGATGAACACCTACCAAGTATAAGTACCCCAACAGGGTATGTGAGTAATAATGCTTCTCTCTCAAGCACCGTACGAACAACATCATCTACTTCCGTATCACCTCACACTGTCGATAACTCTCCCACCACAAATTATAATAGCGATTATCATAGACAATCCAGATATAACGGGGTCACACCACATGTGTCATCGACCCCGCTATCAAGAGGTTCGACATCCCGTTATAATGCTGATTCAGAAGCTTCTTCTTATAGAAATAGTTCAGCTAAGCCACATCATTATTCTGCAACTTCATATGAAGAAACCGATTCAAAAGTATCTCCACCTGGTAAATCCCGTTTTGAAAAAAGTAGATATCCATCAAGTGGTTCAGCTTCTTCCTCTACATCAAATATAGCGCCTATGAACAATTCCACAACTACTAGCCCTGCTTTTACATCTAGTCGATATAATGCTTCCTCGTATACAACTCCTAATAGTTCTTCATATCATCCATTCTCAAGCAATTCAGGTTCTAAATACCCATCAAGTAGATATCGTCCAAGAACAATGGAAACATCTGTAAATGCAACCCCATTGATCCCAAGAGAACACAATGTTAACAGCACTAGCCCCGCTGTGAAAGATGATTACCAACGTACACTTTCAAACCATGGTACAGAAGCTTCGCTAAATTATAACAGTACTGGAAATTATTTGAGTAGATCCAACAAATGGCGTAACTCTCAAATAGTTGCTGGTAATACACCACCTCGTGCCAATCATTCCTCAGAAAATTTAGCTTCCATAAAGAAAGTTTCACAAGAAAAATCTACTGATAAAACAGTACTGGAAAATATTTTTGATACCACTAGTCCTCCTAGAAGTAGATACAATTCAAATGTGGATCCATTAGATTATTCAGAAAGTAAAGAAAAGAATGTAAATAAAATCGAACCAGTACAAGAACATGTTAAGACAGAACCCGTGAATTCTACCAAACATGAAGTTCCAATGGAAACTAAATCTGTTAAACGAGATGCCAAAAGTACACATTCAAGTTTAATCCATTCAGTTGCACAAACAACAAGAGAAGTTGAAAGACAAGCATCTTTAGATCATAAAAGAATTGACTTATCAAGAAAAAATAGTGATCTTAATATTTCTCATCAACATGTGAAGGGCCTTCATAATAGAACATCCATCTCAAGAAAACAATCATTGACAACCCTAAATACTGAATCTGAGATAAATGAAGATAGACTTCAGTTGAAAACCATGTGGACTTCATCTGAATTAAGCCTGGTTGATTTATTAAAAGACCATAATAAAGAAGATTCTGCTGCAACCACTCCATTAGATTCTAGTCATTCCATCTCTGAGGAAAATACAAACCAAGAGCCATCTGAAACAAAATATGAATATATTTGTGACACTAAATTATTGAAAACTCCAAGATCTAAATTAGAAGCACGTCTTAATAAAGAGACACCACTTCCACAACCTTTAGCTCCAATTAGCGAATGTATATTTCCTATGACGAAAACAGCATTGCAATTGTGGATGTTGAAGAACCAAACTAGATCTCAAATTATTTCCGATCAAAAATATCTTTTAAAGACTCCAATCAAAAATATTATCGATTATTCCTTTATTCCAAATAATTACGAACAGTACAATTCAGTCGTTAGACACATATTACTGAGATCACTATGCCAAATTAAAAGGAAAGATATAATTAAATGTTTATTGATTAAACAAAAAGCCAATGAAATGAAGGATAAGTGGGAACAAGAAAAAGAGAAGTTACATGAAATCAGTAATGAATTAAGGAAAAAAGAGATCGAATTTAAAAAAGAGCAAGAAGAAAAGGATAGGCAGAAAGAACAAGAGGAGAAGATTAATAACGATCCAAATCAAAAAGTTGACCCATCTGTGACGGCGTCACCTGGTCTTTCCTCTCGTAGAAGAAACAGAGCAGATTTTGTTGATGATACCGAAATGGAAAATATTCTACTAAAGATTGATCCCGAATATAAACATTTACAAGCAGCTGCATCCATTCCTCCACTTAATTTGAATTTTATAGATAGAAATGTTAAGCACTTCCAAAATGTTAATAATTTAGTAACCGATAAAGATATATGGGCTTCTAGAATATTGTTTGATAAAGATGATAATTTTACTGAAAACGAACACTCATTGTTCATTGATGGTTATTTGATGTTTCCTAAGAAGTTTGGTAGAATATCACACCATATGGGTGGTTTAAGAACCCCTGAAGAGTGTGTGCTTCATTATTATAAAACAAAAAAGAATGTCAATTACAAAGAGTTATTATTAGATAAAAGTAAGAAAAGAAAGGAAAGCATTGCTAAACGTCGTAAGAAGAAAGAAAAGGATTCTCAACACGCTTCGCCTACAGTATCAGCCAGTTCTGTATTTTCAAACATTCCTGCTAGCCCAGAGATTACTCATGAATTGACTAGTAAACCTGCTGTTCAACCCAAGAATGCTCCAGAGGTTGATGTTACAGAGGAAAAAAGAATTGAACCCATTCCTGTTGTTGCAAGCATTCCCGAACCATCACAAATTATTTTTGAGAAAACAATTATCCCAGCTCAGACTGAACCTCTTGAAGCTGTTGAAATAGTTGAAAAATCTAATCAATCTAATAGTACTGATGAAAAAGATAATACTGAAGGTAATAAAATTGGAGATAAATTAGAAAAGATTGGTGATAAGGATGTTATTGCGATTGCAACTGCTGCTGTCGAATCAATCAAAGAAACACCAATTTTAGAAAAGTCAGATACTACTGAAGACATTGGCCAAAACACCACAGAACTTACTTCCACAGCTGTTGAAAATAGCGAACCTCGTATTGTGCACAAGAAGCGTCCACATGAACATATTATCTTAGCTGAATCATCATTTGATAACCATACTGGTGAACCATCCTCAT
Organism: Monosporozyma unispora; assembly: GCA_003708525.3. Taxonomy (NCBI): domain Eukaryota; kingdom Fungi; phylum Ascomycota; class Saccharomycetes; order Saccharomycetales; family Saccharomycetaceae; genus Monosporozyma; species Monosporozyma unispora. Next base: position 16,512 of record PPON03000053.1, on the reverse strand, counting down.
ATGCCCCAATTCATGGTGAGCATACAAATATTTCAGGTTCCGAACAAGCAGATTCTTCAAAATTAATTGATGACAAGTCATCAGACTCCTCTTCCAAACCAAGTGAACAACATGGTAAGAAGAAGCATAAATATATGTCAGAACATAAGACCAGTTATTGGAGTGTTAGGGAAGCACAAATATTTCCTGAATTATTAAGAATGTATGGTTCTCAGTGGTCATTAATTTCTGAAAATTTAACAACTAAATCTACCACGATGGTTAGAAATTATTATCAAAGGAATGCTGCCCAAAATGGTTGGAAAACAATTGTCGACGAAGCTGATTTTAGAAAAGACAAAGAAACTCCTGTGAATACATTACAACAAACACAATTTATGTTTCAACATAATTCTGCTCAACCAACCAACATTGCAACTAATCCCGTTCCTACTATTTTAAATGGAGTTCCAGCTCAACAGAAACCAGCAATGCTATTTTTTGATAAACAGCCTAATAATACAGCACCACCACTGATGACGCCCACAAATCCACCTGCTTTTACTGATTATAATAAGGATGTGTTTGCAATTTCACCTGTAAACGCCTTACCACAACCAAGATTACCATCTATTCAATTTCCTAATACTACTACACCTGCACCACGTAAAGAATCTACTTCAACTGTAAGAAGTGGTAGTAATGAAAATATTTACCATCCAGTCCCAGAGAGGCAGGAAGTTACTAAAATTAACTCACCTGTAGCCCCTATTGGATCCACTCATTTACCACACTTATCTTCATCGGTATTTGATCCCATTCGTGGTAATGTTGAAAGGCATGAAATTGTAGGTACAGGTGGATATAAAATTACACAAAATTTACCACCTATGATGGCTAGTACAATGGAACCAAATCTTGGCAGAAACATTGCTACATTTGATGATAAGATTTTACATGCTAAAGATAATGAAATGGTCAGAAGAGGTAGTGGAGCAACAGTTCACTCTGATACCAGAACCAGCTCAATTACTGCTTTATTGAATCCTATGTCTCAACAGACAAGACATTATGGAAGTGGGATTGTTGGTGCTGCCTCCTCTGCTACTGAGAGTATGTCAAGAACAACATTAGTAAGTGCTCCACCGCCATTAGAAACATACCCTCAACCAGCTCCAATTACATATTCTACCTCTCCGGTCCAACCGTCACTCGGCTCAGATTTACGTTCTATGCAACCCCCAGTTGTTAAACAACTTCAACCTGCTCATCCTGCTCCACAAGCTCAAATTCAAAGACATATACCTGATTTTGCACATGATCCGTTAGCTGCTCTTGCTGCTGTTGCATCTGCTCCAGAGACCCTTGCCTCTATTCTACCTGATTCAAACCAGAATTAAGAGATTGTAATTATTAGTATATAGATAAATACCTAACCAATTAAATATTTATACTTTTACATAAATTTATATATTCAATAAGATAAATAAAGATTATATCATTTAGTCCTCTTCCTCAATCCAATAGCTTCCGCTAACTCTGTTTCAATTTCTTATTACTGTCATTTCAGTAAGCACCACCGGATATTTGCTTAACGCCGAATATTAAATACAGGACTCATCAATTTAAACAGCATTTAATTTAGCGACAGTTTTCGCGTCCTCACTGCCAAAAAATTCACAAACCCTGTTCGTGTCAATTTTTGTTTATTTTTCTGAATGTTGAGTTTTAGAAAGTTTTTTTTTCACATGAATTAGTTTGTACTTAATAGCAAACATCCATTATATCATTAAGCCATTGAGTGTTGAACAATTGATATTCGAAGAGGTTTAGTAATCAAAGCTTTTTATTCTGCTGTTTTTTTAATATAAATACTAGAAGATAGCTTTTTATTTTGGTTTAAGTGTATTTATTCTAATTCTATTTAAATACCCCAACGAAAAAAATACATAATTTATAATGGAAGCCATTGTTCAACAATACGCTGCTCCTGTTTTTGAACGTTATCCTCAATTGCATAGTTATGTTCCAAATATAGAGCGTCCTTTTTTCAATATCTCCCTATGGAATCATTTTGATAAAACTACAACTTGCATAACTAAAGGGAAATTTGTTCCAAGTGAATTTGAATTTGTCAAGAGCAAATTACCTCTAAGTGATTTACACCATGTTGCTATTGCCATTGCTTTATATTATATAATTATCTTCGGTGGCAGAGCCATTTTAAGACCTTTCAAACCATTTAAATTAAATGGTCTTTTCCAAATTCATAACTTAATTTTAACCTCTGTTTCCTTTTTAATTTTAATTTTAATGGTGGAACAACTAGTTCCAATGATTGCCAAGAATGGGTTATATTACAGTATTTGTAATATTGGTGCCTGGACTCAACCAATGGTTACCTTATACTATATGAATTATATTGTCAAATATATTGAATTTATTGACACCTTATTTTTGGTTTTAAAACATAAGAAATTAACTTTCTTACATACTTATCACCATGGTGCCACTGCTTTATTATGTTACACTCAATTAGTTGGTACTACTTCCATTTCTTGGGTTGTTATCTCTTTGAATTTAGGTGTCCATGTTATTATGTACTGGTATTATTTCTTAGCTGCTAGAGGTATTAGAGTCTGGTGGAAAGAATGGGTTACTAGATTCCAAATCATTCAATTTGTCTTTGACATTGGTTTCATCTATTTTGCTTGTTATCAAAAAATGGTACACACTTACATGCCATCTTTACCACATTGTGGTGATTGTGTTGGTTCCACTCCAGCGACTTTATCTGGGTTCTTCATTGTCTCTTCTTATTTAGTTCTTTTCATTACATTTTACATTAATGTTTACAAACGTAAAGGTACTAAGACTAGTAGAGTTATTAAGCGTGCTCATGGTGGTGTTGCTGCTAAAGTTAACGAATATGTTAACGTTGATTTAAGTAATGTTCCAACTCCATCCCCATCTCCAGCTAGAAGAAGAAAGTAAAAGAAAATGATCAATAATATTCCCTTATATTATTTTTATTTTGTGTTATACTACTATTTTTTTTCTTTTTAGAAGGTGATTTTGAGTTTATCATTGTGAACTTTTTAAAATGTCTCTTTCTTACATCATATCAAACTCTGTTTGTAAAAATTATAACCTTTAATAATAGCATCAAAAGACAATGATGAGTAAGATATATTGTTATTATCTATGTATTTATACCTATATTTTTTTTTATACTACTTTATTCTGTTTTTAGAACAAAAAATAACAAACATTTATTATATTACAGTTTATCCTTTAAATCTTTTGCTCTTTGTTGAGCTAATAATATTGATTTTCTTAAATTATCTGGGGAAATATTAGCATCACCACCTAATATACTAACATGCTTCAAATCACCTTTGTCATTTGATATTATTGATAATGTAGTGTTGACACTGGTCTCTTCTGACTCTGTATCAAGATCAGCAAGTAAAATGGTTTCAACTGCATCCATATCAATATCTTCTTCATCAGCTTCTTCTGTTAATTTAGCTTCAGAATCTAAGGTAATAGTACCATAATTAGAGGCAAATGCAATGTTTTCTTTATTTAAATTCAATGGGTATTGTTTGGAAGAATCAGATAAGATATCGTAAGTTTCCTTGACAGTAGCACTTCTTCCTCTTGTCCTTATAGTCATCTTTAAATCAGTGGCACGCTCATCTATAAAAGCTCTTGGTAATTTAACAGATTGTAATGCATACATTAAGGAATTCCAGCAAAGGTCAAATACAGGACCCGTACGACTGAAAACTTTGATTTTAGCATATAATAAATAGGACCATTTTCTATTAGTTTTAAACGAATTTTCTTCGGCAGAGTGTTGTTTAGATTCATCTGAATAAATAATTTCCATGGTACCGTCATCATCGGTGATTCTAATACCTGGTTCTATCTTTAATGAAGATTTTGGAAGCAATTTAGAATGTAGCATGGAGTCATATATCTTTTGAGATAGAGTCATTTCTTCATCTGTACAAGCCCCAGCTCTACCTCTTTCCACTTCCACAACTGGAAAAACAGAAGTATAGTTGGTTAGATCAGTCTTCTTAGTATCATCAAGACTAATCAATTCATTTTCTTCATTCTTGTAAATTGTAGAGTCTTCAATAATACCACCGGTTATTGTGGTAACAACAAAAGTTTTCCCACATTTTAAAACGTTAGAACCAATAATACTGTTATCTTTATGTTCTACACCATATCTAGAAAGATGATCTTCATTCAATTCAACTTCTCTAAATTCTTCAAAACCTTTCAATGATGGTCTGAATCCTAAGGATAAATGTCTTTGTAAAGATAATTCGGGAGAAATACGGGCCAAAACTTCAGGAGCAAAACTCACTGGGTGTATATCAATAGTGTCCTCGACAATATCAGTCATTTTCAGAATAGCTTGTTGCTTCAATTGACCGCAAAATAGTTACGTTTCCACTATACCTTTCTTATATCTGCTATAAATCATTATCAAAATTTCATATAAAATTTTCAAAAATAAAATTTAAGCTAAGAAAGGCCATCACTTCCTGATTGGGATATAGTTTCCGCATTCAGAAACATATTGCCACAAAAGGAAATTGTGCCCATGATTTACGTTTTCAAACTTCAATTTTTGTTGCAACTTTTGATCTTGAAATTTGGCAAAAAGAATAAAATAAATAAGGTAAAGCTATAAATAAGGAGGAAGGGCTGTAACAGGTATTTCCTTTGGATATCATAATCAATGTTGCTTTTTTGAGATATTAAAAACCACAATAAAATAAAACAAAAATAATAAATAAAATGGGTATTTCAATTGTAGGTTCTTTGAATTATGATTTAGATACTTACACAGATATAATTCCAGGTCCAGGTGAGACAATTCGTGCTAACGATTTCCAAACACATGCAGGTGGTAAAGGTTTGAACCAAACCATTGCCATTGCTAAATTGAAACAGCCAGAGGCCAATTACAAAGTGAATATGGTGGGGAACGTGGGTAAGGACTCATTTGGAGATGAATTGGTTAATATCTTAGAGAAATACAATGTTGATGTCTCTAGAGTGGGAAGACTTTCTGATATAATGACTGGTGTTGCTACTATCTTAGTCGAACAAAAAACTGGTCAAAACAGAATATTGATTACAGCAGGAGCAAATGTCAAGACTGTATATTCTGATAAGCAATTAGAAGAAATCTTCCCTAAGGAAATAAAGCACAAAGAAAAGCACATGGTTGTGTTTCAACAAGAAATTCCAGATCCTTGTTCAATTATGAGATGGTTAAAGAAAGAGAGAGAAGATTATCAAATTGTATTTAATCCATCTCCATTTAAAGCAATTGAACCTCAAGATTGGAATTGGGTTGATATTTTAGTAGTAAACGAAATTGAATCTTTGCAAATTATTGAAACAGTGTTTGATGAATCTGAAGTGAAAAAGATCAAAGCTGATATTAAAGCAGATTTTGTGAAGGGATATGAACAAGTTTGTGAAACTTTACAAAAAAAATGTGTAAATACTAAAGGTTCTAGTGTTGTTATTATTACCTTAGGTACTGAGGGTGTATTGTTTTCTTCTAAAGAAAATCCAAAAGTAGAGTTTAGAGATCCAATTAAGAATATTAAGGTTATTGATACCACTGGTGCTGGTGATACCTTTTTAGGTGCCTTTATTACTCAATATTATCAAGGTGTCGATATTGCTACTGCGATTGAGTTCAGTACAAAGGCCAGTTCATTGACGATCCAAAAACCAGGAGCAGCGGAAAGTATTGCCACTTATGATGAAGTTTTAAAAGCCTAGATAAACAGACATATATATTCTCAAAAATAATGAATGAATGTGTATAAAATAATTATATTAAAGTCTAATATACAAATATTGTTATATAATTTAAGAATAAGAAGATATATTTTATAATTAAAAAGGAGAACTCATGAAGTGACTGCACCAGTAGGCGGAGCACCCTTAACAACAGAAATCATAATACCATAACCTAACGTAACAACGCAAACAAAAGCAAATAATGAAGCTGGAACACCTCTACTAATGAAGGTAAGAACATCCAAATATCTATTACCTTTTTTATCAGTTAAAGAAATAGCAGTAACATTAGGGAAACCGGAGGAGGCTAAACCCATACCACATGAAGCTAATAAAGCACAACCAAAGACAAGAACTGGGGCAGCCTTTGGATTATCTAATTTCTCACCAACTTCTTGAACTAAGGGGACAATGATAATGGCAGAAACGGTATGTGAAACAAATGTACCAACAACTAACATCAAGATACCAAAAATACATAAAATGGCTAATAACCCATCATTTTCAATTCTTCTTTGTAAAGCTCTAGCAATAGTGGTTAATAAACCAGAAGAAGAAACAGCTTTACCTAGAGCAATACCACCCATAGCCAAGATAACAATTGACCATGGGAAACTATTAATATCCTGTGTTGATAAAAGACCTGTACCAAAGAATAAAACAATTGGTAAAATAGCAATTTGACCAGATGAACCAAAGGCACCTTCTATTTGATTTTCAACACACCATAATATAATAGTAGCAATGGTAACAATAATAATATACCACTGTTTAACTGTCAATTTAGTTTTAATTGGAGTAAATTTTTCTAATTTAGTAGAATTGATCTTAAAAGTGGTACACATCAATCCCCATGAACATAAAGTGGCTAAGATACCACAAGGTAGAGCTACGGCAAAAAATTGGCCCCAACCAATACCATATGGTTTTAAATAATCCATTGAAATAATGTTTTGTGGGGAAGAAATAGGAGATGCCATACCACCAATATCAGCAGCTAGAGCAACACCCATAACTAATGCTTTGGCAAATGGTACATCTGCATCTAATGGGTCCAATAATGGAGATAAAAGAGAATACGTTAACACAGGAGAAGCAACATTAGAAATCCACATAGATAAAAAGAACACAACAGCCATAGCCATTAAAATAACATTTCTTGGTTTTGTACCGGCAAAAGCTAACAACCAAGAGGCCAAAATCTTAGCAATATCATACTGAGATAAAGCAGCACCTAATGTAAAACCGGCTAATAAAATCATGATAGTAGAAGACCACATTGAGGCTAAAATGACAGACGATGCATCAGCAGCACCCATAGCTTTCCCATTGTCATCCTTTAACACTTTGAACAAAACAGTTAATAATGGGACTAGAAAGGCAGTGATATGTAATGGAATGGCTTCTGATGCCCAAAGGAAGGCAACACATTCTACAAGAGCCATACAACGACCTTCAATACGATCATTGAATGTTTTGACACCTAACAAAATACCTGTGAACGTTATGATAAATGCAATCTTAGCAGCCTTCATCGTGAAAAATAATTTAGGAACACCAATACTTGTAATATGAATAAATTTCCAATCGATCGGTTTAGGAAGTTGCCATAAATAGAATTCAGTGTTTAGTTTTTCCTTCTTCTCATCGGCTTCTTCATCAATAATATCCAAATCCGCTCTAATTTGTTTATCTTCAGAGACTAAACCTAACATGTCCTTCCATGTTTTACTTCTTTCCCAAACAATGTGATCGTGTAAGAATGATCTTAATTCCTGCTTACACACTTCAAAATTATCAGCTTGATCAGTGATCAAAGCATAAAATTCAACCAAAAACCTTATCTTTTGATTCAAAATATCTAATGTTGATTTTTGAAAAGTGTAGGTTTCTTGGAAAAAGATACCAGTGTCAATTAATTCAGCTCTAGTGGACATATGTAGAACTTTATCAAATTTCTTAGTAATTTTACTAAAACCAATAGTGTTTAATTCAATGAAAGATTTTAATTGGCAAAGGTCGATATAAAGATAAACGATGGACTGTTTTAAGATAGATTTCTTTTGAGTTTTAATGTTAACTTGAGAATAATTCAATAGAGCACTATTTTCATGAACTCCATCAATACCATATTCAACTTCTTCATCGTCATCCTCATCTAAATCTTCTTCAGATAAATCAAATCGATTTCTTAATTCATGGTTTTCATTAGATAATCTTAAGTCAAAAGAATTAGTTGATTGACGTTTTGATTTATTTAATATTCTAGATTTAATAGCTTCTGTACCTGGATTAGATGGAGATAATTGAGCGGTGATTTCATCAAAACTTACAATACCTTCAGCTTCTAGATCACTTAATATAGAATCAAATCTTTCATAAAATTTGGCTTCAGTTCTCTTGTAAAAATCATCAATTTTCACTTTTTCATCTTCTAAACCAGAAACAAAAGTATCATAAGGACTATAAATTGTTCTTGCATCACTTGATTCAGAGGATCTACGACTTTCAAACATTTTTGTTTTCAAATGAATCGAAAATGGATTTTTCTTGGAGTCACCAAGGTGTGTAGGAGCTAATGAAAGGTCATCCAGTTCAATGGTTTCTTCGATAGCATTGGCATTTTTCTCTTTCTCCTTTTCTGGCGAAGAGTCCCTATTTTTACTTTTCCCTTTACTCTTAAAGAATCTATCCTTAAGTTTTGATGTGAAGTCTCTTACGGAAGGTGTCTGACTTTGTTCACGGTCTGGGACGGATCCATCCACCACCTCTTGAGAACCATTATCTGCAACTGTTCCGCCTGTCTGTTTTAATTCATCTGATTGTAATGTATATATTAAATTTTTCAGAGCTATGTAGTCCATGTAATGACTTTGCCATTCTGGTACAGCATTATATTTTAGAAAATGAGAGAATCTCATTGGTTTCTAAGTTTATTTTGTTTTCTTAAATAGAGTCGTATCGTACAGTTTAAACCTTAGTCCTGCCTATCTTTTGTTTTTATAATAATTCCAAATTAAGTAGCCTTTAAATCTTAAATATGATAAGTGGCGTGGAAGTCCTTAAAAGCACGTAATCTCAAAAGCGATGACTAAATCAATTCTATACTTTGAAGTAAACAATTTACAGAAACAAACTTGTTCAATGTCTTTGAGAGACAGCCACTTTTATCATGGGATTTTAGTGTTGTCCCTGCACACAAAACCAATTGAAATTTTAAACTTTGCGATATTTTCAAATCTTCAAAAATTCCTTCATGAGCCGAGTCTGTTTTCCTTTATTGTGGGGAAATAACAGGAATCTTAAATTAACCGATTAAAGAACTTGCATCTAAAGGACCTTGGTTATCACAAGAGGAACGATTAAAGGAAAAGGTAAAGATGGGATCGCGTAGTAAAACATTAAGAATAATATTTAGTTTAAATGCTATATAGTTACAATGTTATATATTGTTCGTTAAAGTTAGTGCCACAAAATGTCTATTAATGATGAGAATCATTATATTCTTGGAAGAATGCTCAAACTTTGTTTGTAGCCTCTATCCTCGTCTCCCTCGTAGTATCTACTGACTCTCCAGTATTCAAATAAAATGAATTCTTGTAAGATTGGAATATTAGTAATAACATTGGTATCGATTGATAATTGTTCTGTTAGGTGGAAGAACGAGTCTCTGCTATCTAATCTATCCAGGGATGATTGGCTGTATCCCACTTGGAAGAACTGGATATTACTTATGATCTTTGTCATTCGGATATACTTATCGGTATTGATCAATTTATTTGGCCTGAATGAGTCTGGGTTTCTGAATTTAGGATTACCATCATCTAAAAAGGTCAGATCTTGTAGATACAGATTGAAGAATGGAACCACTGGTAGTGGTGATTTAGTGTATTGATGGTCTTTGATAATGGAGTTTAATTTAGTTCTGTAAACTTTAAAATTATGGTTTGGGTGCACAATTCTGGCTAAATAGTCAAAAAGTGTTGAATCTTTCTTATCTAATGAATTCCACAATGGATGTAATCTTGCAATGGAATGATTCTGTAATGCTGTCATAATAGCTGCTACAGAATTAAAGTTTCTAAAATACGCACATGATAAAGCAACTTTTAACCAACATTTTAATCTATTAACTCTTTGTTGTAAAGTAAATTGTGGAGCACACAATGTTTCTGTAACATAATTTGATAATTGATTTGTGAAATTTACAATAGTTGTTATGTTTGGAGAAAGTTTAGGGTTCTTATAATTAACTAATTCAGATGGTTGGATTCGTAAAAACAAAGTTGACTCTAATGCTGTTAATTGTTTGGCGATTTCTAGAGGATGAAGGTCTGGTAATGCAAGCCATGGTTTATTGAACCTTTCAATCAGAATAGTTCTTGGTATATCAAGTCTCTCTAAATCACTCCATAATTGAAGAACATTATTTATATCGTAATGTTCAATATCACGGTTAACTGATAATTCGGAAAGGTTTTCATAAAAAGTTATGGATTTGTTTAGCATATCCAAATCATCACTGTTCAATAAAGATGATTCTCCAATATTTAATAAAGGTAAAAGCAGAGAATTTCTGTTTGAATTTCTGTTTGAATTGTTATTTGATGTTGTCTTTGTCAAGCCATATTGTTCAATAATACGGTCATCCAAGGAAAAGACGGATGATCTGAGACTGTTCATAGAAGAAGCTTCAGATATTACGGATAGAACTCTTGAACATATCATATCACAATGCTTTAATTGAGTGAAAATTTCTAAATGATTGTAGCCTAAACTCTTAGTTTGTGATGGTGTATCTGTCATAATGAAAAATAATTTTGCAGCAATTTCAATAAGATTTTTAGATTCAATAGGCAAGTGAATTGACACACCTTCATTGAAAAAATTTACGATAGTTGGTAGGATACCGTAATCCTGAACATCCCAAAAGCTTTCCATCCATTTTTGGAAAATAGAACAAACTAAACGTCTTCTGCTCTTTAATCTTGAGGCTCTTGAAGAATAAGAACCATTCTTTCTTCCCAAATCAAATTGTGAAGATTTATCAACCAAATCAAAACGTGAGATTAATTCGTCAACCAGGTCAACCACATTACCGAATTTTCTAAAATTGAGTAAGAAAGCAGCAACTAAAAGATCATTAGGTTTATCAAATTCATCTGTTAATTTGAATACAAAAGCCCTGAAAGATGCCCCAATTAAAGAACCGTCTTTGTCAAATAATATCTCTTTTTGAATAATTTCCTTATAGTTAATAGGAAGCAGTGTAGTTTCTTCTTGATCTAGCTGTGCATCTTCATCAATTTTGAATTTTTCAAATATTGAGTTCCTACTAAATGCTTTTTCATCCTTTTCCAATGGGCTAATAAAGAACATGTTTTTATCAATAGGGTTTCCAAAATTTGCCTCAATACAAGAAAATCTTGCCAGTTTAGAATATTTACCTTCTTGCTTCTTGGCATTATTTGGTTTGTTTGTGGTATTTCTGCACTTCTCTATAAAATTTTCAGGTGTCAGTCTGATATGTGAAAAGTCACGGTATTCTCTTTCATCCCCAAGTTGAAAGTCTCCAATTAATCTGATATAACTATTACAACCAAATATGACATTTTTTATTAACGATGCCATTTGTGATACAATTTTGATTAAATGTTTTCCTTCCGGAATATATCTGTAATGTTCGTTATTGGATGGGTTCAAACTTCCTTTGGAAGTATTGCTATCTTGATTACCATGAAGTGTTTGGGTAATTAAAATCTTAATACAGGATACTAATTGAGATACTAAAGATAGAAGTGGGTCTAAATTGGCGTCCAATGTACTCTCGTATGCATATTTATATTTTTCTTGGATAATGTAGGAACATGATTTGCTGATGTACAGTAACTCTCTCAACAGGATAATAATTTGATGCACAATATATTCAAGTGATTCACAACCTTCTGGGTTATGTTCTATCATATCAAGTCTCCCCATTATTATACTAATATACGAAAATAGTATATCGTATATTTCTGCCAATCTTTCAATCGCATACGGTGGTGATGGTAGATTTCCTGATACAATATTTTGTGTACTTTTATCTGGGACTAACCTTTTCTCTGTCATACTAGCCGTGTCATCTAACCTATCAAACTTCAAGTTGTCTTTGTTACATTCCTTTAATTTTGCTGTTCCCCATGTCTCATAAAATGAGAGTGATCGCTTTAAGACTTCAAAAATTAATATACTAATTGCTTCAATATTCCTTGCTGAATGAGAGGTTTTGTAGTGGTCGGCTTTGATCATCAAATTATACCAATCAGCAAGTAACTTCTTCCTACTTTTCTTAACATCAGAGTGGTTTTGCACTAATAAGTTTGATCTAGAAACACATTCAGTTAGTTGTAATAACTTCTTTACACCATCTCGAATTCCATTTACTAATTCAATTTTTAATGTTTTATTTGAGTCAGGTAATTTATCAAAATCAATTAAAAATTTAGCACATGAAGTAAGTAATGTTTCTAGTGGAGCCTTTGATTTTATGTATTTAGAAATTTGTTTGTAATTTTTCTCATAATCGTCTGTCACCAGATCTGGTTGAAGAACATCAGAAAAATAATTTAAAGGAACCCAACCTCTTTTTTGTTCATTAATTAACGTTACTTCACCCCACCCAGATTCATCAGCTATGTGAACAAATGCAATGTCATTCTTTTTAAAGGATAAACAAATTTGGACGTCTTCTTTATCTTCTAATGAAGCGGCGTTGAATGAATGGATTGCTACAATAAAAAGAAAGGCATAATTTGTAATGCTATCAATAGATGTATTTCCTGGTTGTAAACTCGATATTCTGTTTTTTTTAGGTGAACTATGTGTGCTTATATTTATATCATCAAAAGCAATTGTGTTGATAGTATTATCGAATACCAATGAGTCGTCATTTTCTTGGTTGTACACACTATGGTCATTTTTATTTGGTAATAAACTTCTGGTCTCACGAAATTCCTTTATTGTTTTAGGTAAATCGAACCCGTGTATAAGTTTCGATGTTCTGATGGCTCTTACAGGAGATGTTGGTTCTTTAACTAAAGGTTCACTTAATAAAGATGCAGTGGATTTTGAAACGTCTGTATGAGAAAGTCCCAAACCCATTGAATTTAATTCTTGCGTTGGTGTGGTATTTAGAAGATTTACTCTATCATAAACAGATTCGTGGTGAAATTTACTTGTATTTTGATTTTGTACTTTCGGTGTTTCAAAAGTTTCGGTATGTCCAGACTCTTGTTGCTGTTGTAACGTCAATATGCTATTATTGTTTCCTGTTAAAGTTGCAAATATATGTCTTTGTGAACTATTTTTGGACGACTGTTGGTCTAAACTTACTTTTGAATTCGCAGTGAAGAATGTCTCCATCGTTGAATTTGAATATTTATTAGATGCCAGTTCCTGATTTTGGTTAGTTGCTTCACTATCACTGCTTACATTTTTAAGCTTATCGTATAATGAGTTATTGTAACTTAGAGTACTTGTAGGGGCATCTTGTGAATAATTCAGCGATTTTGTGGGTGAGAGAGCGATAGTGTTTCTTGCATAGCATGGATTACTCTGTGTATCGTTATTGTTTTCGTCATTATCAGTGAATGATAGCGGCAAAGTTGGAGTTAAACCGCTATTCATTATGGTTTTATGTTGGTATCTTAAATGTTTCGAAAGTTTAGATAGGGTGAGATTGTCTGTATACTCTTGTTTATATTGAAGAGGTCATCTTAGTTTCGATCTACTGTAAATTTTCAATTTACTTTATTTTAAATGCTGCGTTTTTTTTACTACTTTTGGAAATCGCGTTACTATTAGTATATAAAGTCATCTGGAAGCTTTGAACAGAAAGCATTACAAAAGATTTAATCCGAGATGTTTGATATTGTAGTTTCAAATAAAGTATTTATTACTATTAACCTGATTTGTGGTATTACTTTTTATATTGGGTCAGTTCATTTTTCAGTTCGAATAAAAAGAAAATTGATAAGTTATCTTTTTAATTGTAGAAAACAACCTGAAGACAAACCAAAAGATTGTTTCAATTTTGTTAAGAAGTTTACTCTTTTACTAGTTTAAAATTGTGTTGTTCACGGTGTTAAAAAAGAATTCATTTGTTTTAATGTAAACATTTTAAAAATGGTAGTTTAGGTAAGTTCCGAATTTAATATATGATTCTACTGTGTTTAATTTCCAGTCATCGAAAATAAATATTTTAAAGTAGTTGAAGAATGTATGAGCTGATATATATACGAATAGATGAACATCCATTTAAATAAAAATGTAACGTTGACGCAACAAATGCAAAAAAAAGGAAATGTGAACTCCTCATAGGGGGCTCGAACCCCTGACATTTCGGTTATCCTTGCTTAAACCAAAGTTTAAAAGCCGAACGCTCTACCAACTGAGCTAACAAGGACGAGTTCGAAATTGTGATGTTTGAGCGGCTATCTATACCACTAAAATGATCACGTTTTTGAATCAAAGTATATTTGTATTGTGATTTTTGGAAAGGGTATGAAATAAGCTTTAAGATAATATATTTACCCTTGCAAGAGAATAATTATTGATAAAGCTGTGAAACATTGAAGGTTCCTCATATTATTATCATCTCGAGAAAAAATGACATTAATTGTCATCGATGAAAAACAAAGAAGAAAATTAATGTAAAAGAAAGAGATCAATTTCTAAACGTTTGTATATTAAATTTATACTTCTCATTTGAGAAAAAAAAGGATATAGAACATTTTTATATTTAAACACATTAATTCTAATTCTAACTTTGTCATTATTATCTTAATTTTAACATAAAAAATAGGGATCTTTTATTAATTAAATAACAGTAAATCTTAAATAATTGAAATTTTGTGTAAAAACTTAAAAGTATTATCTTTTAATGAACAAAATAAGTGTTATTGTCTATTGTTAGAAAATCGAATTTGAAATTTTGTATAATCAGGTATATATATAATAAGAAAGATACGTGGTGTTAAATAATGCAAAGGGACATAAAATTTCAGGTTTTTAACTTGTTAGTGTATATGTGTTTTTATATAATATACTGCTTATAGTTTAAGTTTTAAACTTTGTAATAGTTTCTTGAATGGTTAGTGAAAAGAAGAGTAAAATGAGGAGGATCCATTTGTGTTAGAATTCAGAGCTCTTGGCGTTTGGTGTGGTGTATGTCATGCTTGTATATCAATCTCTGGTTTTATTAGTCCAAGAGTCCGTCTAAAAATAGTACACTATATATATTTTATATGTAAAATGTTATATGTAAAATGTTTTATCAATTTTCTTAATCTGAAATATTGGAATTAGTGAAAAAATATATTTGCATAGTGCGGTGATAACCCACACACTAGGTAGAGGATTATGGAATCATTGAATTAGATCAATTATAATCAATATTACATTAATTAATATCATATTCCAACAATTTGAGTTTCTGTTCAAATAGTATTCGTTATAGCTGTGATAAGTGATGTAATTGTTCTCCCATGTACCGAGTTACAATAAAGAGCAATTGGTAAAGTCTGTATTAATGGCGTATTTTTGATATTATGATGAGTAGGGGTTGTTGAAAATCTGAAAAAAAGTAAACAAATAAATAAACAAATTTGTTTGATTTTTTTTTACGTTGCTATTTATTACATTAGTGCCAAAAACATAGCATTCCTGAGCTGAGAAGTTGGACATATCTAGTTACTGAGATGGATTCTTTTAATGGTGCTCGAAAGCGTGCGAGTAGACTAAAAACTAATGTTCATGAATTAAATTTGTAATGTCCATAAATTCATGAAAACGTTCATGTTCCTTATCCAAACGTTCTTCATTTCCTTCTCTTTCGTAATTGATTATACTTGTTAAAGTAAGGATATCATCATTGTTTATGATAGTTGAGTTACTATCATTTTGCTCTTCAATCTCTGTTTTTTGGATCAAGCAAGGTATCAAACTCTCAACTAGTACTGGTTTACCTTTTAGTTTTCTACCTCTTAAATAAATGGTCGTGTAATCTTCTTCCGGTGTCTCATTAAACAATTCGTTTGCCAATTCTGTTGTAGAGCAATCACTATTGATTTTGGCTGGGATAAAATGTAAAATGTGAATTGGGTGGTTTGGTTTCGTGATTGTCATGGTTTATATTAAACCGGTGTATGGGATATTAAATTGTGTTTATTATTGTGTCCATTGGGTAAACTAGTACATATTTTCAAGCAGTGATGAGATTCCTAAAACAAAGATAGCTAGGCTTGTTACTCATCTGAATGAAGAAATTTAAACAGACGCGTAAACAATCTTCAAATCGTTACCCTACTCAAGCGAAAATTTTTCAAATTAAGATCTTTTTGTACTTACCATTTTGGGTAATTATTAGAGATATCTGAAACAACAAAATTACTCAAACCGGTAATTTTTACAATATATCTGAAACATGGCAAAATCTTGGATTTTGCCAGGATTTTGAATTTTGAGTTCCGCTTGAGATTTGATTCGAAGGGTTGTTGCAAGATACTTAGTTGTTGCCAAAAGGTACTTCAAGGTAAGTTGCTGTCGAAGAGAGAAAAAAAATACAGAGCAGAAAACAGCAAAAATACCCATCTCCAACAATGCAACGTTCCTTTAATGTTAGCACCAAAGTATGTATTGACCTAAACG
>PPON03000052.1:0-77060 GCA_003708525.3 Monosporozyma unispora | reverse complement strand
ATGTCCTTAACAGTTAAGTGGTTATTGCAAGACCAGCAATAATAGTATAGCAGGGTGTGACGTGTACTTTGTATCAGGTGAGGTATTATTGCAAGACCAGCAATAATAATAATATTTGGTAAACTGTCTGTAATTGTCGATAGAACGTCTTAGAAAACTAATAGAAAAATATTACCAAATCGGGAAATGGTTACAACAAAAAAGCAAGAAATATAGCTTTTATGGCCAAGTTGGTAAGGCGCCACACTAGTAATGTGGAGATCCTCGGTTCAACTCCGAGTGAAAGCATTTTCTCCTGCTTTTATGGCCAAGTTGGTAAGGCGCCACACTAGTAATGTGGAGATCCTCGGTTCAACTCCGAGTGAAAGCAATTGATCCATTCTTTTTTGTTCTTGCGGGCCAGTGAGCAAGATGTTATTTAATACTTTTTATGTCAGGAAAAGTATGTCTGGTTTGTCAAAAACATCTATCTAATTTTTAGGTGAAGTTAAAAAAAAATGGCTGGAATATTTTTCAGGCAGATTTAGCGTTTATAATTAAATTTATACATGAATAAATAAAGTGTAGTCTATCAAGTTTATTAATATATAAGTTTGAAGTTATAAAAAAGTAATTAGGAATAATATCAAAGTGAAAGATAAAATTATAAGATGTATCTGAAGTTTCTGTTTTCGATATCAGTTAAATCAGCAAACTTATACTTTTCAGTGTCTTGACCTTCTTGTTCTTTATCTCTCTTCTTATTTTCTTTCATACATAACCAACCAACATATAACTGTAATGGAATACAAACAGCTTGAGTGACTAATAAGGTAATTTTAGCTGGCATGTAAACTGGCGCATTTTTAACTCTAAACATTTGTGGAGCAACGATACAGGAAATATTGTAAACAACCATGGTGATGGCATTTCTGAAAACTCTTTTCGTATAACCAGAGGTATTACATGAATTCCAAATATAAATATTGGTGATGACACAAGACCCAGAATAAATTAAATATAAACCTAATAAGTTACCAACAGTATGAGATAATGGTAAAGAGATCATGACGATTGCACCAATAACAGCTGGAATGTACATGGATGTAGTAATTAAAGTTAATTGACCCCATCTAGAAATCATTTGTGTGGTAATAATAATAATCATAGCGGTTAAAGCACCAATTGGTAATTGTAATAAAGCAGATTTGTAACCGTTGAACCCAAAAGTACCAGTAATAGTGACAGAAAATGTACCGATGGCACCGGTAGAGATTTGAGAACAAGCAGTGACTAAAAGCATCGGCCAGGTTAGTTTATCCTTTAGGAATAATTCTTTAATTTGATGTTTCTTGAATTTCTTGGTTTCTAACCCAGTTTGGTTGGCTCTAATATGTTCCACGACTTCCAATTTTTCTTCCTTAGTTAAAAACCAAGCATTAGTGACATTATCTGGTAAATAAAAGAAAGTTAGTAAGCCAAAAGCAACAGTGACTAAACCGACAACAAGGAACATAATTTGCCATGAGGTGAAATGTTTCCCATCATAATGTTGGAACCCAAAGGAAATTAAACCACCAATAATGTAACCAGTCCCGGCTTGTGTAGCCCAGAACCCAATTCTAGCACTTTGTTCAGCCTTAGTGTAATACATACCACTAATGGCAATACAACCGACAGCAGAAGAGGCTTCAAAAAAACCTAATAAAGTTCTCACAATCATCAAAGCGGCATAAGTCTTACAAGCAGAATGGCAAGCTAAAACAGCACCCCAAAGTGTAATAAATACACCCATAACTTTTGAAACAGGATATCTTTGAATCAAATAAGTGACAACAGGCTCCATAAAGATATAAGCAGCAGAGAACATGGTACTTAAATTGGAGAATTCATCACCTTTTAAATGTTTCTTAATCCCCATAGAAGCAGCATAATTTAATAAAGCTTTGTCTAAAAACATGAAAAGATAAGTTAAACATAAGAAAGGTAGAATAACAAGATCTACTTTTCTCATTGTCTTTGGGTTTGTCTTATTTGTACCATAGAAGATTGCTTTTGAATCATCCACTGGTGGTTCACCGTCTGTGTTATCTAATTCATCTTTTGATAGTTGATCAAAAGTAATATGATTTTGTTTCAAAAATCTTAATGCGACATCTTGATCATCACCAAGTTCTTCATCAGTGGCTGTTTCAATACCTAAAGATTTTTCTTCATCATCTATGGAAGATGACACAACAGTCTGTTGTTTGTTAGGTTGTTCATCCTTTTCCCAACTGGTAATAGAAGTCATATTAAAATAATTTATAGTTACTTCTTGTTTGATTTATGTTGTTATAAAATAATGTTAGTTGAAGAAAAGTAAAGAACGAGATTATACTTTATTAATGTCTTGCCTCGGCTTATTATATAATACTTAAATTTTGTAACTTTCCACATTAGATTCGCGATGAGATGAGGTTGCCATCTTAATATTTTAATTAGTGATCCAAACGGCAGTAATAAGAAAAAAATTTTACTTCCGTACTTGTTCTTACAATTTAAGGCACCTCTCCGGCCTAAATCCATTAAAATGAATTATTATCTCGCTATTAAGAATGTCATAACTAACTCTAATAACAGGAAAAACAGTGTAAAATTGGAAAATCCGTATTATTCAGATTAGATTTCAATAGTCTGTCACTGGGATGATTCAATATCTAATTAAAATGTACTAATAGGGACATTCAATTGTATTGTTTGCCAATTATAATTCTATTAAATAAATTTTTTCAAAAAAAGAGAAAGTCTTAGAAATGCTCTCGGCCGAGATCTATGGAAGTGTGATTTACACCGTTTTCTATTGTCTTTTGGAAATCTTTCTATTGTCTTTGTATTATTTTCCGTGGAAGTAGTTTTTATTCACATTTGAGGACTCCGAAATTATGCAAATATTGGGAATTGTCAAATATGAAGTTATGAGATGGAGATTTATGACATTAAAAGATTCTTTTGCTGTCTGGCAATTTTCGAAAAACTTGAACTGTGTCACTATGAAAGTGATTTCAATTAACCGATGTTAGTAGTTTAGACTGTAACATAATAGCGTCTATGACAATTTGTAAAAATAAGCTTGGTGTGAATGAGTGAGAATACATCTGTATTGTATTAAACTATTTCTTTTAGAATAGTTATTTAAAGAAACTAACTGACATTTTATTATGGACTTCTATTCATATTTTGTAGTAATTATGGTAACTAGGATTGTAAATGATACCCTTAGCTTCCAATAATATTATATATTATAGTTATGAAGTTGAAAATGCCCTTCAAAGAAATATTGTGAAATGTCATGTATTTAAATTAAAAGAGCAAGACCCTATTTAAACCATGGAAGGAGAAAAGGAGAACATGATTTGTCTGTTTTCATGTGGTGGTAAAGTATTTGGTATAATCTCAAATATGGTTGGTGGCAAATCTCCATATTTCCTGTGTCTTTTCCTTAATGCTGACACTTTACTGTTTACACTTTGCCTTTTTTTTCCTAAGTACGATTTCTCGACCGTATAGTTTTGTATTAAGAACGTAAAAAATTTCCCTTACCTTTCGTTCCTTAATTCTTCAGTTCTCTCCAAGTTGTCCTCGTTATTTTTATGAGTTCTATTACTTTACCAAGAATTTTTTAACACAGTAGTGTTAATAAATGAAATCGTAAGGGGATAAGTAAATATTCTTCAATTGTAAACAAAGAAGTGATCGTATTAGTGTTATTTTATTTGTTCCTGTTAGAAATGTTTTTACTGATATAGTTGTTTGGTTTGTGACCTATTATTTTGAAAGTTCTTATGATTCGTGACTAAGATGGAAAAAGAACCAATTGTTGTTATTTCCTTTTTCTGTAACATCAGGTGTTTGCTTGGAAAGTAAAGTAACTTTTAGAATTACTTATCCTTGGTTTCTGTTTATTTTAATATATTCTCTGAATATATGTAGTGGGAATCCCTATATTTCCTTACCGTTCTAAGGTTTCTTGAATACCCTTTTTAAGCTTGTTGTTCTAGTGTCTTCTTCAAAATGCCCTTTTAATTCTGGAATTGACCTCCACAGATATGTTATGCTGAACACTCTCCTTTTTTAAACAATTTTTCCTCCTAACACATACAGAGCAATTTCAAATTGGGCTTCTTTCAGTAATTCATTTCATTATCTAAGTTAAGTTTGGCTGCTTCTTTATCCCACTTTACAATATAAGAACATTATTATGTGATAAACTTAAAAAAATCATATGCAATAACTTTACCATATCAACTGGCGAGACTAATATGAATTTAAAATAAGAAGGAATTAGATTTAGTTAAAATATGAATCTATAAAAAAGTATGTTAATTAATTAAAATGATCTATAAAATGTGGTTTTAGAAAAGTTTTTCATGTGAGAGAAAATTGAATTAAACAATGTATCTGAAATTTCTATTTTCAACATCAGTTAAATCTGCAAATTTATATTTCTCAGCACCTTTACCTTTCTGTTCTTTATCTCTCTTTGTATTTTCCTTTTTACAAATATAACCAACGTATAATTGTAATGGGATACAAACAGCTTGAGTGACTAATAAAGTGATCTTAGCTGGCATATAGACAGGAGCATCTTTCACTCTAAACATTTGTGGAGCAACAATACAAGAGATATTATAAACAACCATGGTGGTAGCATTTCTAAACACTCTCTTAGTGTAACCAGAAGTGTTACATGAATTCCAAATATAAATATTGGTGATGACACAAGACCCAGAATAAATTAAATATAAACCTAATAAGTTACCAACTGTATGAGATAATGGTAATGTAATTAAAACAATTGCACCAATGACAGCTGGAATGTACATAGAAGTGGTAATTAAAGTTAATTGACCCCATCTAGAAATCATTTGTGTAGTGACAATAATAATTAAAGCCACAAGGGCACCGATCGGTAATTGTAAAAGGGCAGATTTATAACCATCAAAACCAAAAGTACCAGTAATAGTAACAGAAAAATTACCAATAGCACCGGTAGAGATTTGAGAACAAGCAGTGACTAAAAGCATCGGCCAGGTTAGTTTATCCTTTAGGAATAATTCTTTAATTTGATGTTTCTTAAATTTCTTGGTTTCTAACCCAGTTTGGTTGGCTCTAATATGTTCGACAACCTCTAATTTTTCTTCATTGTTTAAGAACCAAGCGTTAGTGGCATTATCTGGTAAGTAAAAGAAAGTCAATAAACCAAAGGCAACAGTGACTAAACCAACAACAAGGAACATAATTTGCCATGAGGCAAAAGTCTTACCATGGTAATGTTGAAACCCAAAAGAGATCAACCCACCAATAATATAGCCCACACCAGCTTGCGTGGCCCAGAACCCAATTCTAGCACTTTGTTCAGATTTAGTATAGTACATACCACTAATGGCAATACAACCGACAGCAGAAGAGGATTCAAAAATACCTAATAAAGTTCTCACAATCATTAAAGAAGCATAGGTCTTACAAGCAGAATGACAGGCTAAGACAATCCCCCATGTAGTAATAAAAGCACCCATAATTTTGGAAATTGGATATCTTTGAATCAAATAAGTGACCATTGGTTCCATGAAAATATAAGCAGCAGAGAAAATGGTACCTAAATCCGAGAATTGATTATCCTTTAAATGATCATTAATACCCATGGAAGCGGCATAGTTTAATAAAGCTTGACCTAAGAACATAAAAAAATATGTAGCTGAAAGGAATGGTAAGATGACAAAATCCACTTTTCTAATGGTAGATTTTTTCAATTGATGTGAACCATAGAAGATGGCCTTTTCATTTGGTTGATCATCTTCATCATCTAGTACCATATGATTTTCTTTTAAGAACTTTAAGGCCACATCTTCCTCGTCACCAACAGGTTCGCTGATTGATGTAGAAGATGAGACACCAATAGATTTTTCTTCATCATCGATGGATGAAATGACAGTAACTTCATTCTTTTGAAGGTTTTTGATTTCTTGAATTTCAGTTTCAGATTCAGAAGACATTATTGTATTGTATATGAAATCCCTTAATATTATCTTTTGATTTGTTGTAGACTTAGTAGAATTACTTATAATAGAAATAGTTGTGAAAGAGATGAGCTTAATCGATCCAAAATATAAATGATCTTATGGCAAGTTATATATGAATTTAAACTGGATCTCATCACTAAGGATAAATATGGAAAAATTCTTTCAAACAACTATGATTGTTCATTAATAGATTGCAGCATCCTCTCAACATTATGAATAAAATAGACAATCACTAGACGTCTCTTGCCAATCCATTCATCGCCAAATTACTATTAGCTCCATAGTGAAAATTTCTTGAATCTCCGAATTTGAAGGTACACTCGGCCGAAATAATTTTCTAAAAGTTTCCTGTCTCCTTTTTAAATGAGTGGACCCCACTTCTATTGTTTTTATGCAATTAAAAGGCAACTTAAATTATCTTTTTAATAGGAATTTTTTGTTTTTCTCGAGAAAAAGTTTATAAAGTTTGGTGTTCGAATCTTACAAAACGCATTTTGTAAACATTTTCAATTTTGAGTTTACGTGTCTTGGAAATCATTAATATTTTGTAATGAGCTGAGGTAAAAACACGTAAAAATGATTAGTATAGGGGATGCAGATTAGAAGTTAAATAGAAGGCTAAAGATAGACGTTTGTTCTACCACATATTGAGAAAATGAGCAACCCTGATATTTCCCGTCTTTTGTTAGATTACATAGTTACCGCAAGAGGTATTTGTCACGAAAATGCATTAATCTTAGCATTAATTAGATTAAAAATGGATTATAACGAATTTGATCCCGCTTGGTCGCTTCAAAAATGGAATACTGAATTAAATGACAATATTGATCATATTAATGTTAAATTGAATACATTAAATTATAAAATTGTGAAAATTAGCCATGGGATGGGTAAAAATGCTGTGACAGCAAGGAATAGACAAAAATTTGGCCTTTTAGAACCTAAAAATATGGCCACGGATGAGAATAATAATAGCAATCAATACGAAAATAATGAAGATGATGAAGATATTAATAATAATATTGACAATAATAATAATAATAATAATAACAATTCACGTTCGACAACGCCTAATGATGGTAGAGCCGGTATTATCCTACCCGAAAGTAATAAATTTTATGTCTATGTTAATATGGAACCAACAGATGAGACTAAATTAGCGACCAGATTCCAAGAAAAAGAAATTGCATTTGTTAAATGGTCTATTGAACAGTTTGTTGAACATGCAATGACTATTGAACCAATACAAAATAATGACATTGAATCCAATATAATATACAAAGAAATTAATACTTTATTAAACTCATTATCTCACCCGATTAAAGATATTGCAAATGCAAATATAGAAGATATCCAAGAAGATTTTAAAAATCGTGGTGGTATCAAGTGGAAACAATTTATTTCTTTCACTGCAAGATCCACAAACCTTTTAAGATATGAAGCTTTAGGCGCCGCTGAAATAGAAAATTTATTATTACAACTATGTGAATTGAAATGGTTTTATCGTGATTCAAATGGTAGATTTGGTATGGATTTACGTTGCATTGCTGAATTACAAGATTATTTAATTAATGAATTTGAATTACCTACTTGTCAATATTGTCATCAATTAACTTTACAAGGTGTAATGTGTGGTGGTGAAGCCTGTCATGCTTCAGAAACTGAAGAAGAAAATTCAATCTTTCAAAGACGTGTTTGGCACTTGGATTGTTTCCAACATTATATGCTTCATGTAAGTCAAAAATGTGATAAATGCCCAAACTCATTATTGAAAAACGCTATTTACATTATATAGTTGTAACATCTAGAATATAATACTAAATAATGTATATTTGAATATTCATTGATAAAAGACGAGTATATTATAAAGATGATTGCAATTTATTATATTATGGATAAAAAATAAAACTATGTACAGAAAGTGTAATCATATTTATAGATATTTACCTTTCATTGAAGTGAATGAACTTCCTTTTTTCTTACTTTCTCACCACACCCTTCTTTTCTAAGAAATCTTTGGCTTCATTAATTTTAGTGGCTACATATGGAGACCCACCTTTATCAGGATGATTAGCTAACATAATCTTTCTATGAACTTCTTTTAATTTCTTCTTTGTAAGGTTATTTTCTTTCAAATTTAATATTTGTAACGCTTCCTTCATATTCATCTTTGGATCAAACCCACCTTTCAAGAATTGTGAAGCAGCTTTACCACCATTCATCTTGATAGAGACAGATCTATATATCCCTGCAGAGGCATAAATCCCGAAAAAGATACCAAGACCGGTAAGCACTGGATGTTGACCCATATAATCAAATGCACGATCAAAATATAAATCCATACCTGATTTTTGTCTTTGCTGTAGTTGTAATGGAGATTGTTGAGCACCATCCAATGGAACTGCTAGTGAGTCACTTGAAGTCACTTCAGTCATCGGTTGAGGACTTAGTCCTGTATTATCTTGTGGTGCAGACATGGTGTATATGGTGTCAAATATGTTTATGCTATTTACAGATATGCTAGTACACTTATTATACGTTCAAAATACCTTTAAACGCTCTCTCTGTTCCTCTAATTACTGCTTCTTCTTCTAATCTCATTTTATTATACATTTACCCGTTTCTAACAAAATTTGATTTCTTGTAAAAAAATCCGTGTCTCGAAAAAATAACGAATTTGCAAATTAAAAAAAAATTTTCTTTCTAACTCATCTCATCTCATCGCAAAGAAGAAGAGAAGAAAGGTTGTTTCAACATAGAGTATACGCTACATTTCACTGGTTTAAAAGTTAGTCACTCAGCAATAAGGGACAGTAGAAACATATAAACACCAAAAAGAAGTATTTTAAATAAGTCAATATGAGAATTTATCAATGTCATTTTTGTTCATCTCCAGTGTATCCAGGTCATGGTATCATGTTTGTTCGTAACGATGCTAAAGAGTTTAGATTTTGTCGTTCCAAGTGTCACAAAGCCTTCAAGCAACGTCGTAACCCACGTAAATTAAAGTGGACCAAAGCTTTCAGAAAGGCTGCTGGTAAAGAATTGGCCGTTGATTCTACTTTAACTTTTGCTCAAAGAAGAAATGTTCCTGTTAGATATAACAGAGAATTAGTTGCTACTACATTAAAGGCCATGGCTAGAATTGAAGTCATTAGACAGAAACGTGAAAGAGCCTTCTACAAGAACAGAATGAAGGGTAACAAGGAAAGAGACTTCTTAAGAGATAAGAAATTAGTCGAATCTAACCCAGAATTATTAAGAATCAGAGAAGTTGAAATCGCTAACAGATTAGCTAAGGAACAAGAAAGAGAAGCTATGAGTGAAGAAGCTAGTGAAGAAGAAGAAGAAGAAGAAGAAGAGGAAAATATGGAAATTGATAGTGAGGAAGAAGAAGAAGAACAATTACAAAAACAAAAGATCTTGTTAAAGAACAAGAGAAGAAACGGCAAGAAAATTGCATTCTAAGAAGATCTAACTTTATGAGACTTCAATCATATTTCGATATATTCTCCCCCACATATTATTACTATTATTATTAACATAAAAATATCCGCTTTCTTCTTTATATGTAGGATCGGAAGTAACTTTTAAATATCTATTAAACAATTTTGTTTAACCACTATTATATATTATAGATATAGTATTGTAAATTAGTTCATTTTGTATCAGCTTTTTATTGTCTCTAGGTGTTCTGGTGGATCGAAATGATTCAGTTTGGAATATTAGTACTTTTATATAATGAAAATTTGATTAATTCATTACGGATTAAGAAAATGTTGTCCTTGGGGTGAAAGGATGAAATCTCTTAGAGAATCTACTTCTTCCATTGTAATTCTGCTTAAATTGACAGCTTCCCATATTGTATCATCGTTAGAATCATGTCCATTCCATGTAAGGGTTTGAATATCAATAGGGTCACCAGGTTGGAAATCAATTTTTGTTCCATCATTAATGAAAAATTGTTCAAATGTGTTTTCTTCCATGTATAGGGGAAAGATTAAATGTGTCTCATGAAGTAACAAATCTTGTTTAAGTGACTGATTTACTGTTTCCAGTGCAGGCAAATTTCTTATTAATATCTTGCAAAAATATTTGTTATTAGTACCACATGTAGAGTACTCCATATCTATGAATTGGGCAATTATCCTAAAATGAATTGGACCATCTCTACCTTGTTGCCCATGACCGTAAGGAACTGTTAAGTCATCTATATCGAATATTAGTCCACTCATAGTACACTTTTAACCTCATGATTGAAATTTGTTTATTTTATTGAGGTGAATAAAGGTTTTTAAACAAATTATAAAACCTTTAATTGTAAAGAAAGTAACTAAAATATAAAATTACTTTACCCGGAAATATTAAAAGTTGTATTTACACCTTTAGATGGCTTGAAATTGTTGTAATATAATATGGTCATTGTATCACCAATATAATAGTAAAAATAAGATAGGTATCACCAATATAATTATGGGGTATACACCTATAATTACTACTAATATGGGCTCTCATGTTTCTTTTTATTAACTAAAAATCATTTTAGGGTACCATATTATATCTTATCCTTTCTACTTGGTATTCATATATAGACCAGGATGTTCTGATTTATTTAAACTTTCTTTCTCATTATTTCTCTTATCATAATTTAAACAGTTTATCTTATATAATATATTTCCAATAAGCAAATAGTTCATATTATTATTACTAAGTTATTCTATTAAGTATGAGTATCCCAACTAACAAAATTAAAGGCGATTATGTCCGTAATCTGCTACAACAGAAATAAAGTAAAAGGCGGCGATATTTGATAAAAAAAAATAGTTAATAGTTGTTTTAGATGCTTAAAACACAAGTTACTTGGGCAAAACATAAAAAATAATATAAAAATAACGACAACTGCAGGACTCGAACCTGCGCGGGCAGAGCCCAAAAGATTTCTAATCTTTCGCCTTAACCACTCGGCCAAGTTGCCTTTAACTGAATATTTTTTAAAAACTTCTAATTGTTTCCATATAGTATTAATAATGTCATACGTTTTACCCTATATCTTTCTTGAATTAGTCGGTATAGACTACTAAATTTTTTAATACTTTTAATTACTATCTAAAAAAAATAATAAAATCCTTAAAATGTTAGAAATCCAGATTTACTATTCCAAAGTTATTTCTTTCAAAATAATTTTATAACATTTTACTTAATAGTGTCTTCTAATTATCTCTTGTTGGAATATGATATTAACTAATGTCATATTCATTATAATTGATCTAATGCTGCGATTCCATAATCCTCTACATGGTGTGTGGGTGATCTCACTACACTATGGAAATGGATTTTTCACTATTTTCCATCTTTCAAGTTAAAAGAATTAATATATAAAATAGATATAGTGTATTATATACATATTTGGATGCACTCTTGTACTAATAAAACCAGAAATTGATATACAGGCATGACGTACACCACACCAGACGCCAAGAGCTCTGGATTCCAACCTCTCTAAACAACTTAATTTTTTATTATTTGCATAGTAGAAAATAATAAAAACCCACACAAATAGTTTAAAAGAAGAAGTGAGGTCATTTAATTTGATACAGTCCTCAAAAATCGATTTTTTTACTTAGAAGTGAATGCACTTTGTTTTTGCTACGTTAAAAACGCCGAAAACTTCATCTTTAAAGACGTTATTGTATATATTTGGGAGAGTCTACTCTCTTTTCATGAATTATATTGAATTATTTATGTTTGCTTACAAATTTTCATATTCATCTGGGTAAAAAATAAGTCTTTCTAAACCATCTTTAGTTAAAATGACCATTCTGATAACACCACCGGAAGAACCATCCCATTTGATAGCTTGTGATAAGGAATGTTTCACGAAATCCACTGTTTCATCTTTATTGAAATCCTTTCTGTAATTTTTGTCACAGTAACCATATATGAAAGCAGAACCAGAACCAGCAATAGCATAGTCTTGTTTATGTACTGAACCACCTAATGGAATACTGTATACTTCACCTTCTCCCTTTTTATCATCAAAACCTGCTACAATAATACCAGCAGTTAAATTATCTTTATTGTCATAACAGATGGTCTTAAATATAGAGGCAGCAGTATCAATTGATGGAGTACCATATTGTGCTGTGTATAATTCTAGGTGATATTGAACAATATCTGCGACAGCTTGTGTGTCTGCAGCAGACCCAGACCTACAACACCAAATCTTTTCGTGAACCCTTGTTAGTTTATCTGTGACACGGTTGGCGATGTAAGCACCAGTGGTGGTTCTTGAATCAGCACCCAATATAACACCACCATTAAAGGTTACGGCCATAATAGAAGTACCTAAACTCACTTCACCTTTCTTTAAACGGTTAATATCAACTTGAATACCATTCATTTTTTATTATATATAATTTTTTTCGATATAGTTTGTAGTATATGACAATAGATAAAGAAAAAACAACAGAATAGTCAATGACTCTTTAAATAGTTTAAATGGAATTCGTTCTTCAAACTTCAATAAATATGTCTCAATTCAATTGAACCCTTTAGTAAATGAGGCCTCTGTGTTAATTGTACTGGTATAACATCGTAGGAGTACATCAAATTTAAATCCCATTTTTTTCAATACTTAATTTTGCCACCAGCCGTTACCCGCAGAAAAGGCCGATATTAGCTTAATCCCACCAAAGAAGGCCACTTATGGAAGCAATTGTTCAGTTATTTTGGACAATATTATTTGCTAATACACTTTCAGATGTTTTATTTTTATATGTTAAAAGAAACAACTTTAAAAATAATATTTTTTCTGTTAAATATGGAATATATAAATATTTGAGATGAGATAGATAATTTATTTCCTAATACGTCTCAGTCTAAATTGTCCGCGGCTCTAGAGAACATGCCAAGTGGTGGTCTTCTTTCTGGAGAGCCATTCAATACCGACTGACTTCTATGTTTGACTGGTCGAGATTGTGAAGGTGGTTTTAAAGAGGTTAAGTCACTAAATTGCAATTTTCCTGGACTACCGTCGCGTCTTTCTTGGACTGCTATATAACCTCGTGGACTAACATTGTTCGGTGGTTGTAATCTTCTCTTAACAGCGTTTGGCAAATTGGAGGATTCTTTTAGAGGACTTGGAATTATTCTTGCTCTATTATAATGTGAAATCATTTCTTGCATTTTATATCTCCTCATTCTTAATGACCCAGGAATAGCTGTAGTTGCTTCCATTCTTCTGGGGGTCTCTACCCTTCCGATATGATGAGGTGAAATATTACTTGTTGTTGAAGCAATCTCTTCTCTGTCAAAATTTACATTGTTATTTTCTGTAGCATCAAAAGGCTCGTTGTTTGATAGTTTAGAACTACCACTTTTCAGTTTCCATAATTGTATTAAACCTCTCAATGTAGCTCTTTCCCATCTTTGTCTAAATAGTTGTACTGTTCTTTCATTTCTAGCTACTTTAAAATGATTCATACTCCATATTCTCAAATATGAGGATAACAGATAGAGATTCTTTTCATTCGTCACTTCATTTAATACGCTCTCTAATTCATCAATGCGAAATTTCCATAGAGTAAAGATATCTTTCAATACTGTGTTATTCTTGACATTATCAGCGTAAATATAATCGGCGCGATTATCACCATACCCCACAATAGTTCTATTCAAATATGACTTCAATAGTTGCCTATTCTTCATATCATCTGCAATAACATTTAAATGTTCATTAATAATTACAGATTGCTTATGATAAATTTGAAAGTATTTCTTTTTCAATCTATGACGATGTTGACTGGAATAAATATTTAGATTAAGATCAAATTTTCTATTTCTTGCCTCAGCGTAGGATTTTTTCCATTTCGAAAAATTGCAACCTTGTATAATAGGTCTGTCAATCAATGACCATTCCTCCTCCTTAGTTTGTAATTCCTTCAGTCTGTTTAGCAGATGCTGAAGCTTGTTAATAGTTTTTATCTTTAAATGTAATTCCACTCTTTCATTTAGCTCTATAATAGCACGCATTTGCTGTCTCAATTTTGAGAAATGCTTCCTTTTTATTGAATCATCGTACACCATCAATGCTCTTCTATTCATATCCATTACGAGTCCACTTCTAACTTTCCATCTATAAAAATACTTTGAGGTCGATTTTTTTGAAACTTCACGCCTGTATTTTAATTTCAACTGTGTTTGATTATTCCAATGTTGAAAAAAGTTCTTATTAAAATCATTACTTTTAAAACTCTCTAGCTTTTCCTCGAGTGTGTGTTGATTTTTCCATATAGTGAAAAATACTTCTTTATCATGTTCTTGTCTGAACTGGTCAGCTTTGATCTCTAGATAAAATTTCCTTGTCATTTTATGAAGGTATTTTCTTTGGATTCTTTCACTCGAAATTGACTTGAAAGAATAAAAATGCAGTCTTTCCTGCAACCGTTTGTACCAAAATGTTTTTAGTATAAAGCTTTTTAAGATATTATCTAGATGAGTGACTACCTCTTCAACCATTTGTACATCTCTGTAGGAAGAAGATAATACTGTTAAATATTTACTTTTCACAAACTTATCCTCTAACACCAAAAGTTTACTGTTATTTTCATTTTGCTTCTTTAATCTCGAGTTCCACATATGAATGGTTGATCTAGAGGAAAAAATATACCTAGAATACAACGCCTTATCCAACATTTCCTCTCGTATCTTATACTTATCAGTCATTTTATTAAATATTTTACGTTTCAAAGCGGCTGTTTTAGGTTGATATTGCACAAGTCTAAACTTCAACAACCATTTCTTGAAGTAAAGCTTCTTGGCAATATCATCTTGTCTTTGCGTAAAAATAAACCCATTCTCTTGTAAAAGAGAGTAAACTTTCTTTAATCTTAGAAATATGGATTGCTTAAATTTAGTATCAGCCACAATATTCATTCGTCTCAACGAATCATTTGCAATAGCTATTTTATCAAATGCAAATTCTTTTAATCTTGCTTCATTAATATCGTCTGAGTGTTCTTTATATTCAACACCATATTTGTTATACGATACTGACCATTTCTGCAGGAACTTAGCTTTAATAAATTTTTCATACAGTTCAAGACTACCTTGAGTGACCAGTCTAATCCTCCAAAGAGAAAAATGTATTTGTAAAATGTTATTATTCTTAGAAGATTCAAAAGCAACCAATTTCATTATTAAATTATCTGGCTTAAATAAAAATTTCTTAATTATGAATTCCATTTCATCTACTAAAGGGAAATTCCCCATGACACAATCTTGAACCTCAAGAATGTTTTCATCAACAAGGGGATCAAGTCCGAATTGAATTAAATAGCCAACATACAATTGGAATCGTTTCAAAAAGCTCAAGGAGTATTCATTGTTTAACAAATATACTTGAATTTTATTGTATAATTTGGGTAAAACATCTAACAGTTTCTCATCTGAAGAACTGTCATTTATGAGAGGTGTAACATTATAATTCTGTCTAATTTGAGTTTGCTGAAGCTTGTTCGGTGGAGTAGATATATTATACTCATTTATCAATATTTTATCATCTGATATCTTCATGTTATTAAAATTAGCTAATTCATCTCCAACATTATTTTCTTTGTTAGAAGCCTCAGTTCTAAAACTAATTGGATTAAGAGAGCTTTGCACAGACAAGTTCCTCACTGGTTCATTAAGTAACATCTCGGTGGACAAAAGGGCTGGTCCTTGATCTAGTAGTTCCATAGTCGATAATTCCCGGTCATCCAAGTTGGTTGATATATGAGCACCACGGTGACTATTTCCCTTATTAACTTCATTCATAAACAGATCAGCCTTTGACATGTAGAAAAAAACAGGTTACTGTGCTCTTCTGTCAATTCCTGTCAATTAAAAAAAAAAGATCAAAAAATTTGCTATAAAACTTTATCTAAAAATCAAACCTGCAACACTAAAGTGATACTATTCAATGGTCTTTAGGGTTCTTATCTACAACCATTTTACAGCTAACCTCACCTTAAAATAGTTTAAAGATTTCATATAAATTTCAAAAATCACCAAAATAATTTACCCTCCTCAACCTTAAAATAATTTCAAAATTCTATAATATTTCAATATTCAAACAAAGAGAAGTACACCTAAACAGTTAATCACATAAAGCCTCTGATTCAAACCTTCAGAGACCGTTAACCACATTGCAAAAGTAGTATAAGGATATCACCCTGGGAAGAAATGCAGTTTGTTAATAGATTCTGGGCTGTTTTTGCCCTTTTCACAGCTCAATTGGTTGGTACTCTTGCACAAGGGATCACACCAAATGGTTGGGAAAACACACAATTATCTAGAGAAATAGATTTACAATATACTTTCACTGTTGATACTTTTGAATTGACCATCAAGAATATTGCTGATAAGCCATTGAAACAATATTATATTACCATTCCATATGAATTGATGGGCCAACTTTCCACTTTGACTGCCTCATTAACTAAGAAGGAAGATGCTTTCTTAAATTGTTATCTATTCAACGGTACTAGTACTTTAGAAGATGGTACTGTGTTAGGTTACGGTGTCATAGAATTACCAAGCCCTGTTCAACCAGGCAGAGAGATTGAAATTACTGCTAAGGTGTTTTACAACGTGGCTGGTAAACCATACCCAGCTAAGATGAATCTTGGTGAAGTCCAACAATTATATTTTACCAGTAACAGATTACCAATGTCTCCATACCTAACTGTGGAAAGTACTTTAGTTGTTAATACTAGAAGTAAAGTGCAGGAAGATAATAAACCAGAAGATGAATCATTACAAGGTGTCTTTAATGAAGATACTAAGGTTATGGAATTTGGTCCATGGTCTAATACTAAACCAAACACCGTTTCTGAATTAAACTTAATTTACAAACATGTTACTGCTTTGAAAGAAATTGTTAATTTACAAAGAGACGTTTGGGTTTCTAACTGGGCCTCTACTATTCAATTTGAAGAATATTATGAAATGACCAATAAAGGTGCTGCTTTAAATGGTGGTTTTGACAGATTGGCTTATATGAAACAATCCCAAATGATGCAATTAGGTATGATCCCATGGATTCAAGTGTTAGAAATGGGATTACCAGTTGGTGCCTCTGAACATTTCTGTACTGATAAAGTTGGTATGGTCTCTACTACTGAAGTTATAGAAGATTCTTTCTTTGTTAGACCAAGATATCCAGTCTTTGGCGGTTGGTTTTATAATTTCACTATTGGTTGGACTAACCAATTGAGCCAATTTGCCCGTAATTACCCTAACGATGATGAAACTTTCTTATTAGCCGTTCCAGTGTTAAATGGTCCAGCTGATACAGTCTATGATCATGCTTTTGTTAACGTTTACCTTCCAGAAGGAGCTGAAATTATGGAAGCTGATTCTCCTGTTTCATACAAGTATATGTATGTTAATAATGAACAGTCTTATTTTGATATGAATGAAGGTCATGTTAAATTAACTTTTGAATTTGATAATCTGTTTACCAACATTGGTAAGGCTGATTTATTAATCAAATATAAGTATTCAAAGACTGCTTTATACAAGAAACCGTTATCCATCGCTGTTTATTTCTTTACTGCATTAATGGGGTTCTTTATTATTAAATCCTTAAACTTTAGTGTTAACAAATAAGTAAAAATATAAGAAAACATATACACACACAAATAAATCAATAAGATAAATCAAAATAAACAAATTTTGTTCAATTGCATTTTTGTTAGAAGTTTTCAACAAGGAGAAAGGGTTTTATTTTAAAGTAAGTTAGTTTAACCCTTGTTAGCATTCCATGTAACTTAAAATCCCCAAACGGCTCTATCTCATCTCCATGAGTAACAGCAATTAAAAATCCAACAGCGTTCTCTTGGCCTTTTGACAGACAAACGAAAGGTTTCCTATCAATTCACCAGGAACAACACAACATTCAACCTAATCGAGTTAGGCTAAAAGCAAAAAAAAAACAAGGACTAAACTGATTACTATGATTAGTATGATTGCGTTACAAAATCCATATCAGCCCATTTTGCGTTACCATTGTGTTTCTAAATGTGATCGATCAAATTCTTTAAAAACTAATCTGTAGACGGCGATCGTTGCCTATTGTTCTGGGCGAATTTGGATTTTGCAGTTACCATTTTTTTAATTTCTACATTTTTACAGCGATCAAAATTTCCCCTTTGGGAAACTGTGCCACAGGTTCTCTCGGATATCTCAAAGTGGAAATATTCACTCAGAACCAAGGTATATACTGTCATTGACAAAGTGAAACAATAAAATAGAAGTTCTCAGGAGCTACTAAGTTATTCAGCGGTAATAATTTTAAAGGGTGTAACGTATTGAATTACAAACTAGTATACCATGTTAAACAAAATACATAAATATTAGAATCCACTTGCAAACATATTTAAGGGCCACAAAAATCCAAGCTGGAATTAAAATCAAATTACTTTTTTTCTGTTTCAATTCAAGTTATAATAGAAAAAACCATCAAACAAAAATCAATTGTTTCCAACCCATAGATTAATACAAAAACAAACTCTTCAGACATGTCCACTATTTTATACTACTCTCCAAACTATATTAGACCAACCATCCCAGTGTGCCTTGCTCAATACTTTAAGTCTGATATTCAATGTGTTGATATTGCTTCTGACATGGAAAATTTTGCTAAAGATTTCCCATTAAAAAAGTGTCCAGTTTTAATTAACAGAGAAACTGGTCTTTATTTAACTGAAGCCATTGCTGTTTACAATTACATTATCAAGACCTTCTGTAAGGATCCAGAAGAAATCAAAAAATTATTAGGTTGTAATGTTTCAGAACAATCTGAAGTTTTAAGATGGGAATCCCTTTCTGTTAGTGATTTTGTTAACAGAGAATTTATGTATCTTGCCCCATTACTTGGTTTTATCCCATATGATGCTGATGCTAGCTCGAAGGCTAAGAAAGACTTTGAAGTTGCAGTTCAAATTTATGAAGATCGTCTAAAAGATCACCAATTCTTAGTGGGTAACCATATCACTCTAGCTGATTTATGTGCTTCAGGTTCATTTTTCTTTGGTTTCAACTTCGCTTTTGATGAAAAGTGGTCTCAACAATATCCAAACATCACAAGATGGTACAAGGAAGTTACTAAATCTCCATATGTTTCTGGTTTCTTCAGTGACAAAAAACAATGTAAACAATTTCCCCAACCGCCAAAATAGATTTGATAAATTTATTTTATTGTTAACCTAACTGTTTTAGCTTTTTTTTATATAATAAATAATTTTTTTAATTTAATTTTTGACACTTTATACAATTGCAACATTTTTTTTTAAAAGAAAGCCACCCTAACTAAATCAATTAAATGAATTTGTAAAGTCATCATCATAGATGCTTAGTCAACCATGGATTTAAAGGTTGATCTTTACAAAGTCACCTTGCTTTACCAAACGATTGTCTCCCTTCAAATCTATTGTTTGCTTACTGAGCTTTTCCCCGTTAGGAAAAAAGCACATCACTCTATGCACGGATGAAATAAAAAGGAAATATTTGCGCCAGATCTAAGCATTGCCACAACAAGACATCCCCAAAATATTCCCTTACGGGGATTGCCACTGCTTTACTTTCACAATGTTCCTTCTGGAAGAGTGCCACAATAATTAAAAAAAGGCTTATAAGTTTAATAAGGTTTAAATTACTTCAAACCTGGACTCTAACCTTATTTAAGGGGTGCAAAATTTCCATCTGAAATCTTAAAACACGCCTTCCTTTAACCATTTACTATTTTTTGTATCAATCAACTAACGTCACTTAGATATTTATATATATATATATATTCCCCAGAAAACAATAAATTAACTCAAAATGGCCACCATTTTATATTATTCCCCAAATTATATCAGACCAATTGTTCCAGTATGTCTTGCTAAGTATTTTAAGACTGATATCAAATGTGTCGATATCGCCACCGACAAAGAGAATTTCGTTAGAGACTTCCCATTACAAAAATGCCCAACATTGATTAACAAAGAAAAAGGTATTTATTTAACTGAATCTATTGCTATATATAACTATATTATTAAGAATTCCTGCCCAGAAGATGAAATAAAAAATCTCTTAGGTGCAACCGTTTTAGAACAGTCTGAAATTTTGAGATGGGAATCGCTTTCTGTCAGTGATTTTTGTACTAGAGCCTATAATTATCTTGCCCCATTACTTGGGTTCATTCCTTATGAAGCTGAAGCAAATTCAAAAGCAAAAAAACAATTCGAAACTGTGCTTCAAATTTATGAGGACTGTTTGAGAGACCATCAATTTTTGGTTGGTCATCATTTAACATTGGCTGATTTATGTTCTGCTGGTTCTTTTTATTTTGGGTTTAAGTTTGCCTTTGATAAACACTGGTCTAAACAATATCCACATATCACAAGATGGTATAAGGAAGTGACACAATCCCCATACATAGAAGAGTTCTTTATGGATAAAGAGCAGGCCAAATCATTTCCACAACCACCAAACTAAGTTTGTATCAATGCTTTTTATAGTATGTACACATTGCTTTAATATACTTATTTAAACTTATTTTTAAAAATTAATTTTTGACACTTTAATTGATTTTAAAGAGCTAAATTTTTGTGACCAGTTAAGTAACAACATGTCAAAACATAAACAAAGTACAACAAAGCAAAATGATAATTAAAGTTAAAAATATACTTTTTCCTCTAAGATTTTTACCATTACGAAAGGTAACGCCAGCATTTGATTTTGTGACGTTAGGATTTATCTTTATCACATCTCATTTTATTGTTAGTACAGATATTATTCAACTTTCGGTCTTTGGAATGGATCCAGAAATTCAAAAAAAGTTTGGAAATCCTAATATTTGGTTGTTTAGTTTATTAAGTGCATCATTATTTTTAGGTAATTTTGTTGGTGGGTTTATCTTCCAAAAGTGGAACTTAAAATTATGTAGAGTAGAGGTTTTCCAATTATCTTTGTTGGCCTGGATCACAATTTCAGTGGTTCAAATTATTAATCCATTCGACTATACCCAAGCTTTGATTACAAGATTTTTTAAAGGCCTAACAGTCTCAACAATAACCTATGTGATTTCTCTTTATATGTCTGAAATTTTTCCCCAATGTGTGAGCTTAGTATACTGCCTATATTCTGAATTTGCACAAGTCTTTGGAATACTGGCCACCTATGCCGCAGGGTCGTATGTTATCAACCATGACCATAAGATGAGAAATTTTAGGTTGCTTTGTGGGATTCCATTACTATTAGCTGGAATAATTTATTTTTGTTCAATTTATCTTCCACAATCTCCATTTTGGTTAGTTACACAAGGTCATTATGATAAAGCTCAGTTTATCCAAAATCAATTAGCACAAAAAAATAATCTAGAGGATTATCCACTAAGAAATAAAGTTGAGTTGGTTGAATTTTATTTAACAAGTGATCCCGAATTTAAGAACTCATACTCTTTGAAAAAGACTAGATTATTATTTATTACTATGATAAAAGTAACATGTGGTGTGTTCACAATTCAATGTTATTCATTCTTATTCAATAAACTAGTTGGTGAGAACGAAACACAAGTAGGACTAGCCATTCCTTTTTTCTCATTACTAGGATTTGCACTGTTTCTTGTATGGTTTCACGATTCAAAAATAAAAAGTAAGAATAGATTTACTACTTTCATTGTTTTTAATTTTTTTCTTTTTATCATTAATGTAATCAATTGTATTCTTTGTGGTATAGCTTTTAGGCATGGCACAGTTAGAAACAGCTATATTACAGGAATTTATTGTCTTATTTTGTTGGAATGTGCCATTTATCCACTGATGACAAGTACCTTTCCAATAATCTCCAAAATAGATTTCTTTTACAAAAACAGGAAGTCAAAAATTCCTTTTATTTGTACTCAAATTGAAACAGTTTTAATTTCATTATATTTTATTTGTGCCCCAAGTTTATTAACAGATTTGAAACACTTCTGGGGGTTCTTTTTATTATTAGGTTGCGTTACTTTAGTGTTAATTGTCACATACTATATTGTTTATTCATTCTTTGGAAGAAGATCGAAAGATAATACGGAGTTTAGCAAGTCTTCAGATGCCGAAGATCAAAACAAAAATTATGGCTCAGACCCAATAATTCTCACTGAATTTGTATAATAATTGTCATTTATAATCCTTATATACATATCTCTATTTGCTCAATAAATTTAAAATGCTTCTTTTTTAAATAGATTAAAAGATACCCCCAACCCAATGTACATAAATATGTTAAACATAACCTCTTAAATACCCTTCCAAATACTCTTTTCAACGACATCTGACTTTTTGGTTGTAGACAGTTTAATCACGCCAATATGTTCCAAATCAGACAAGGCTTGCATAAAGAAAATCAAAACCGTCTTTTCAAAAGCTTTATCACTTGAAGTTAAAAATTTTTTCAATACTGCATCCTGTGCTGATTGCTCTATTAAGAAATTCATGATTTGTTCTTCAGGTAAGGACTCTCTTAACGCTACGTAAAAATCATAGATGTTGATAACCGGATTCGCTTCCCTGTAAAGTTTAAACATTTCTGAAATCATAGGACCAACACTATCATTTAAGACTCTCAAACTTTCAATATCGGCAATCGAATCGTCATGAATAACACTAGATACAGGTAAAACCTTTTCCCAACTTAAAAGATCATCTTCAAGATTTGATTTGTAAGAGGGGAATAATGCTTGCGTTAATAATCCTGTATTATTGTCTATCGTGAATAATTCCTGGAAGATGGTATCAATTGGTTCAAAAGACAGTTGCTTCTCGTGTAATCTACATTCCGGCCATTTATCTAAGTAAGTGCTCAAAGTCCCTTTCAGAAGATTATAATATAACTCAATAAAGTTAAAATTTGTGATGTGTAATGTCTCTTCTAAAAAGTTTGACACATACCTTGCATGGCCATTGATTGGATTGTCTCTTACTAAGAACTCAGTAAAAAACTCCTCTAATGTACCATTTGCATTCGATAATAGGTTTGTAAT
The DNA here is from genome assembly GCA_003708525.3 of Monosporozyma unispora. Classification (NCBI taxonomy): domain Eukaryota; kingdom Fungi; phylum Ascomycota; class Saccharomycetes; order Saccharomycetales; family Saccharomycetaceae; genus Monosporozyma; species Monosporozyma unispora. The sequence goes on along the minus strand of PPON03000052.1, from coordinate 53,969 downwards.
GTCTTCCCTGGTACCTTCTTCCTTAGTGAGTCCATCAATAAAAAACATGAAAGTTGGGCAATGGCTCACCAAAGCTAAGTATTCTTCATTTAGATAAGAAATATTAACTGGATCAATGAAAACAGAGAAGGGACTTTGGTAGAAGTAAGACATTAATGAAAAATCCAAGATTCTTGTAAGCAATTTCAAATTATGATTTGTATTGTTAGACATCTTTTCTAAAACAAACTTAACAAACTTCTGTGATAAATTAAGTTTACCATCAACTGTGTCTAAAAAACTTTGAAAGATACGATTACCGTATTTAAACCCTTTATTACTAGAAACATCTAATTTATGATATTTTCTTTTCAACAATCTTAAAGTCGATTGATTTAAATTTTGTTCAATATTGGAGAGATTCGTATTAATGTGGAACACTAGACTAATTCTAACATGTTCATTTTTCAAAGCACTCTTCAGTAAAACGATAAAGTCATTTAAGTTTGTAAAATTGAAGGAATCAACATCTTTAATATTAAATACCATATTCAAATTTCTTTTAAACAAAATTTTGAAGTTTTCCACTAGTGTCAAATCGTAGGATGTAGCAGATGCTTTACTTTCTTCCATATCATCGATGTGGTTACTTTCAGTAGCATCCGTTATTTCTTTAGAATTCGAAAGTTCTTGCTCATTATTATGTAGAATTTCATCAGTCTGTGAAAATAGCTTAAACATAGATCTTCGAAGCATCATTCTCACATTAGGTGATTCCTTAGGAGTTAAATCGATGACCGTATTCACTTCATTATCATCTGCAACATTCGGAAACCCAATTTCTGTTGTACTATCAGACCCAATTAAAAACAATGTTTTAAAGCATGCTTTACCTCTTCTTGATTCTAAATTATTGTTTAGTAAGATATTTGAAATCTCATTCTTCAGATCAGTTTCAATATTAGCTAAGATATCATCAACTTGAGAGTGGAAAGTAGAATGTAATTGGTGGTAAAGCTGCCATCTCTTTTCCAGAATCTCTGATGATTCGTTTCCATCCAGTAATTTAACGAATGGAATACATTCTTCGTTAGATTCAACTACACCATGAAATTTTGGATATATAGTATTGTGACTCTTCTGAGCATCAGCAAAACTGTTAACATTCATACTAGTTCAATTTGGCTTCCTCTTTTTAGATATATAGTATATCTTTAGATTGTTTACTTTTCATCTTGCTCTTCAATTGTTTTGTTCTTTATTTTTTCATTTGATTTGGTTTTCCTTTTAAAGGTGAAAGATGGATTAAAGTGTCAGAAAAAAATACAAATCCATATCCATACTGACTTTAGCTCATTAAACATCTGCGAAAGTGAATATTTTATATATAAAGATTTATGTTATACATTGTCATTATTTAGTCGTAGTAAAAATTCTTGGAGATTTCTTTCAAAGTTTCAAAATTGTACACTTCATCGTCAGCTTCATCATAATCCTCGTCATTTATTGCATTGATATTTATATCAGCATTGACCTTCTCTACATAAGTTTTAGCCTTAAGAATATCTGCCTGATGAAGGTTTAGTAATTGAATGTTTCTCCTTAGTTCGATAAGAGTGTTGATTTGTTCCTGAGTACCTTGGGATAACTTCATTTGTAGTGGTAATGGTGATAATAACTGTAACCCATCAAACCACATATACTGTTTTTCTTTACTGTCAACAAAGAAGCTCAGTAATACCTTTCTATTTTTGTTTAATAAGGAGACCTCACAAAAATACTTTCTATCAACCAGATTTATCAAGTGAAGTTGGTTTGCAATTGATGGAGTCTTTGCATTCATTTCTTTACATTCAAAAACCGATATATTACGCAGTGGAATAGATGTGGTTGGGGTTGCTAAAATTTCACTGTCTTGAACAACAATCTTATTATTATGTATTTCAGGAGTGATGTCAGTTTCTTTGGAAAACTCTCTTACTAAAATGTTTGCATGGTTGTCAGATAATATGATAAAGTAAACTGCAGGACTTCTGTTAGTTGGGTCCAATGGACTTTCTGCATACACCCAATTACCCTTCTGTAATGCGAGTAGTCTTTGGTGTTTTACAAATTCATAGACGTGAGCTGTTAATACTTTGTCAAAACTTTCTACTCTTGTTGACCATTGTTTCTCATGGACCTCTTTAATTTCTTCAATTTGAAACTGCCTTGCTTTATCATAATTTAGTGATTCTAAAAACCCAAATATAACTTTAGGGAAAGACTCGTAAGGTTTATCTCGCATAATCTCCACAACTTCCTTATTTACTCTTCGTAATACCACAGGTATCAGATCGGCTAATGATTCCATATCATCATCATTCTCAGCTTCAGAAGAAATCCACATTTGAAGCTCTAGATTCATTAGTACATATAGTAAGGTTTCTTTGTTGAGAACAAATGTAGCCAAATATGGTCTTTCTTTCAAATAGTGCCTATTGCTATTGAAGAAACACTGAATATCGTCAGATACTTTAAAAATTAATTTGAATAACGGGAAGCAATTGTTATCGAATAAAAGATGTTCATGGAAAGCTTCTCTAAATAAATTTTTAGAATGATCTAAGAAATTTATAAGGTTGTTGACCTGCAGCAGGTTCAAATTTTGAAGATCATCATAATTTTCATTTGATTTTTCAAATTTTGCTTTCAATACAGCATTTCGAGGAACAACAGTTTTGATGGATCTTTCTAACCTTTGCTGTAATGGTAGATACTCTTTTAATTTTTTTGAGAAGAGAAAATCGTACAGTTCTAAACGGACTGGGATCATTTCATTGATAATAATGTTTCTAACTTCATCAGATTCAGATTGTAGCACTAATAATGTTTGAATGTTAGGTAGATCACATCTCGCCAATTCAATCAATAATGTGGATAAGATTAGCCCCATTTTTTCAGGATAGAAATCTTTTAAAACTGTATATGACTTAAGAACTGAGGCAACACAATGCAATGTTTCTTGAACCATTGAATCTTTGATGGAGGAGATTTGTAGAAAATGAATTAAACTTTGTAAATACACTTTATTATCTCTTGTGTGTTCAGTAAAAATCATAAATGATTCTTTATATCTATCTGGGTTATTCATGAAACCATTCAAAATGAACATAAAATTCTTAATTTGTTTTCGCCAAGAGCCAAAGGGTATAAGTGACGTTAAAAATTCTAGGAAACTTGGGTTAACTATTCCATCATAAATTAGAACATCTGTGTCACAGTGGATTAAAAATTTATCAAGCAATGGCACTAAGTTGGGTTTTTCGACTTTATCTTTCAGTTGAATAAAACAATCCAAACATGTTTTCGAGTCAGAATTGTTAAGTTTAATTTCCTCTTGCCCATCTGGTAGAGGATCCATCAAATTTTGGAGGGTTATAAAATCTGGGACCTCGCTGTTCATTTCAGAAATTGATTCCATCTTCAAAATTTGGTTGCTTTAATTTGAGTAATGTTAAAATTAATGGCCCAGCCAATATCAACACTTTCCTGATCTATTTCTAGTCTGTCCTTGAGGTTCTGTGTGTGGTTAACGCTTTCAAGAAAAGCTCTAATTTCATTCAAGGAATAAACTTTATTCTGATTCTTTGACTTTTTTAAATATCAAAATCGAATAAACATTCAAATAGAGACATGAAAGAAACAAGATCCAAGACATGATTATAACAACACAATCTTCTTTTTGAAAAGGATAATGACCAAACTATTCGATATGGTTAGTGAGAATAACAGTTCTGTAGTACAGGGGAATAACTACATCAATGATATATGGCACAACTTTTTAAACATTAGTATCGATGACTACCTTAAGAATACATTTGCCGAGCATTCACTCACACCTGATAATGATACCAATCTACCATCGACTCATTCCAATGCAACATTTTTAAAAGAACTATTGAATAATTTAGTATCAGATTTAAAAAATGTAACTGAAACAGTGACTCAGGAAAATAGGGTTCTGATAGAAGACAAAATAATGGAACAACATATCTCCCAACTTCAACTTCCACGTGGACATAATTCAACTACAGCATGGTCATTTACGCAAGGTTTAATAATTGGTCAATTAAGTATTGTTGTTTTATTGATCTTCTTTATTAAATTTTTTGTATTTGCTGAAACTGATGAAAAGGACCACAATCCACCCATCCCAAAAAATACAGCTCCATTTAGAAGAAAAAATTCAGTCGATGATCGTCAAACAGAAAATTTGACCACTACTTTGACCAACTCTTTAAGTTCTTTCTCAACCATACTGAAAAGAGGAGGGGAGGAAATTAGAACAATATCAGATGGAGATAACAACAATCAAGACGCTCAAAATTCAGAAAGATCTGTTCAAATTGATAAGATTTTAAACAAAACCTCATATGACGTCAATTTACATAGGTCAGAATCATTGGATTGGTTTAACGTGTTAATTGCTCAGATTATTGAACAATTCAGAGAGGAAGCTGTGAATAAGAATAATATATTAACCTCCCTGAACAATTTCTTTACCAATAATTTCATGACATTACCTGATTATTTGGATACAATCAAAGTAACCGAATTGGATATTGGGAATAGTTTTCCAATCTTTTCAAATTGTAGAATAGAGAAAGAAAAACAACAACTAGAGGCAAAGATAGACATTGATCTGAAAGATAGATTAGCACTAGGTGTCGAAACTAAACTGTTATTGAATTATCCTAAAAAGGGGTTTGCGTCGCTACCTATTAGCCTAACAGTGGCAGTGGTAAAATTTCATGGCTCTTTAACAGTTTCTCTTACTAGGGCAGATGAATTCATACATCCTCCAGAGGATGAGAGCACAACTCATGTCAAAAAGGAAGTTCAAGGTAAAGATGGCAATGGTTATTTTTTGATATTTTCGTTTTCACCAGAGTATGTTTTAGAATTTGAAACGTCATCCTTAATTGGTGCCAGGTCTAAGCTAGAAAACATTCCTAAAATTGCAAGTTTAATTGAATATCAAATCAAGAAATGGTTTGTTGAAAGGTGTGTTGAACCAAGGTTCCAATTTGTTAAGTTACCTAGTATATGGCCAAGAAGTAAAAATGTTAGAGAAGAGAAAAATGAAAGTGCGCCCTAAGAGCTTGTAATGCATAATGTTGGTTTTTGAAAGTCTATTTAATTATACAAATTTACACATCCATTTTCATCAATATAACACTTATCAATATCACAGATTATACCAAATAAAAGATGTAAAACATCTTCTTGTTCCTCGGCAATCCCATATTTGTCCCAAGGGATCCAAATTCGTTTCAGACTTTTATTATAATTAATGTTGGGAAACTGAAATTGTTGAATACAATTTGTTAAGTAGTTTTCATCCCAGGTTATTACCCCTTGTTCTGATTCATTTTTGGGATTTGTGAAAGAGTGGTCATACGATGCAAATTTGATGAATTTAGAGTGGCAAACAGCTGTACCAATGATAAGAATCAACATATAAATAACCAGATCATATCTATTTCCAATTGAAATTAATCCTAACAAACAGAGTTCTAGAAAGTACATTCCTGCGTAAAGCTGAATCAAACCATGTAAATAAAGCTTACCATAGGTCTCTGATTTATTTTCTGAATTGAACTGGTATAAAAACATATATTGAAATGAAAGATTGACAAAGGTAAATGAAATACATGATAAAGGGAGAATTAATGGTGCAATAACACTATAAATTATGGTTATACAACCCAAAATCGTAAAAATTGGATAAATTGAACCCCATTGAAAACTTAACGATGTTCTCATAGCTTTCAATTTTTTATGTGGAGACGATATCTGGAATGACTTACGAAATATTTCAATTGAAAGCTGCTTAATTCGCAAAAAATTGCCTCCAGCGTATGAAACGCCTCTCATTATCACAAAGGAACAGAAAAAATTTGAACTCTTGGGAAGTTCTTGGGCTAGTAACGTAGGAAAATTGGTGGGGTTGTCTAAAACATTTTCAATAACAAATGATACACCAGATGATATGGTGACAACAAGAAATAAGTGGACAAACAGAAATGCAAAGAACCAACGTTGTGTATCCTTTTCTATTTCAGTTCCCGAAATGTAACCTTTTAAATAACTAAAAAATCTGAAGATAAATGGTACAGCCTCTGTAAGAATGATTAATGTTACGACTGGAAGAATTGTCGTGACAATATTGCTGAAGAAGTCCGGTGTAAAATCTGAACTTTTTGAGTTTTGAAAGAGTAGTGCAACATATGGAATTTGGGAAAGTAAAGCTACCAATGCGACTGGAATTATCCAACCTACAATAACAAAAATGCTTAAAGTGTACGCTGTCAATGATTTTAAAAGGTGAGTAACTCTATATGTGGATTCTACATTCGACCAGATAATATCATATGAATGTAACCCTTGGAAAACTATAGTCGTCTTATTTTCTGCTTCTATCAGATTTTTATACACTTTAGCTTCAAAAGGTGTTTTGAAAGTTAGAATAGCCACATTTTTTAGATGATCCCCAGAGTCAAGTTTATTATTACTACCCACAAGGTCCAGATGATACTTGAAAATTCTCACAAGGTTCCTGTAGTCTTTGATTTTTTTCTCCAGATTTCTATATCTATTTCGGAGAAATTTGTTATCCTCTGTTAGGGATGGAAGAAGATCAGGTTCTGAAAGGTGCTGTGGTAATGTGCTATTTTTGGGGATAAATGCAGATAATCGATGTATTATAGTTTTTTGATAAAAGATATAATACCTTATACAATGAAAATAATGATAAAACCATTTACCTTGTTGTTTTATTGACTTTTTGTTTAGATGCTTCTTATAAAACATTTCCAGATATATTTGGAAAATAATCTTCTCCATATTTTCTTCAAGCTTATATATTCGTTTCCAAACTGCATAAATATCTCTATAATTTCTTGGAATATAACATAGCTTATTTGTCACCCCAATGTTCGAAAATTTTTCATTTGTATCTCTTATAATATCTAGTTTTTGACAAACAAGCAGCTTTGTTTGATATCTACAACTGTTAATATTGTCATTAATGATTTCTTTCGATCTAGATATTTCAACGTATAATAAAAAATGAAGTAAAATGACAGTGAAGATGCATGCAATAAAATGGAAAGTTAATTTTTCTGACTCAATATTTGACATGTTTAACATTTCTAAAGTTTTATTGAATGAGGTTTTCCTGTAATGAATAGGCAACAACATGGGTAAATTCATGACAGAAAGTAAAAAGAAGAATATTGTAAGAGTTTTTAAATATCGGATCATAAAATAAGCATCTAAACCCGCGATTTGGATAATTTTAGAATTGTCTGTCTTAAATAAATTTAAAACCCAATTTGATTGGAAGTTCCCTTTTCTTAGAAATACATTTGGTTGATAGATGGATGTAAATTTCATTCTTAAAACTAAAAACATGACTACCTGGAAGAGAAAATAGGTAAAAGAAATTGAGAGACCTTCTAAAAAGGCCCTAATTGTTATTCCTTGCTGGAATTGTGCTGAACCCGTTCTTGTAGTTTCTGCAAAAAATTTTAATAGTGAATGTGTCACAAAAATGACAGGATTTGTGGTTTCATCTGTAGAATTTTTTTGCTTCAAGATATTACCTGAAGAATTATACATAATGAAAGTTTGGTACTTTGAAAGATATCAATTACTTGTTTTCCAAATGTCCTTTTTATAACTTCTTTGATTATATAATACCTTGTAGTAGATTAAATATACATTTTATTTTTTCTATGCTAAGTTAATTTTATTTTAAATAGCAAAGAGCAAAAATCCTGATCTCTTGCAAAGTTTCATTTGAAAAAAAAAATCTTTAAAGCTGATGAAGGGGTTTAAAATTAGCAGGTGTTAATTTTCATCCTGAGTCTAACTTGGATTTATTAATACTGTTTATTCTACTCCTGTATTTTTGAGAAATTTCTTTTGTTAAAATGAAATTAAGGGGTATCTGACGTTGGAATAGTCATTAAAGGCACTGTGAATTTATGTTGTACTATTTGTAAATTTGTTGAAATAATTAGAGAGTCCAAAATAAAGATGCATTCAGTTTGGAGTCTGAAATAAAATAGAAAGAGACGAAATAAATGGATTAAATTATTTCCAAATGTATCTAATAATATAAATACACCCTTGATTTTATTTGGACTACTTTCTAATATTTTTAACAAAAAGAACAAACAATCCTTACTTCGTTCCTTCTGATTATATACTCCTTTGAAGGGCTAATGTCATTATTTTAAGGGTACGGTTTGATTTGAAGCATTTAGAAAATAAATTTGAGATGATAATTTATAACAGTACTAATATAATTTGGGTAACATCTATTATATTGCTTTATACTAAATAAATAACAGTTCTAAAAAGTAGAACAAATATTTCACGTGATACTTTAATAACTTTATCAACTAAATATGAAAAACAAAAAAATAGTAAGATTTGATTCCTTGGCCCAGTTGGTTAAGGCACGGTGCTAATAACGCCGGGATCAGCGGTTCGATCCCGCTAGGAATCATTTTTTACTATTTATTTTCTCTGTTGCTGTTAGTAGCTAGTAATGTCCACATTCGAGATAGAAGACCCAGTTGACATGTTGTTATTGTAGTGGTACTTTTAAGATTAAGTAAGTATTCGTTGGTTCTCTGGCTCTGGATCAACCTTTCAATTCCTCGCCATCGACTGTCCTATATATATACATACTATTATACATTATTATTATACGACCACTGTTGTGAGTGTGCACCCCAAAACAGCTCTCTCGATCATAACACTTTCCTATTCCGGACATCTATTGAAATGGACATTACAGTTATTCATATCAGTAGTCTTCTTAATATTGTAATATGCATTTTTTTCTTGTCTATTTTTATACAATTTAAATATGTTGAATTATCAAATTTTTTGGAGTATTCTTTTATCCATTTATATATATATTAATCCCATCACCAAGGATTGTAATTATCCTCAAGATTCTGTTTCAAATTCAAAAACAATAAATAAATCACATATTGTTTAATATTGTATGTAATATATTATTAAAAAATGTCATTCTATTGTTAAATGGTTTAAAACAAAGTTACCATATATGGTTGATAAGAATCTTGTACCTCAATCTCTGTTCGAATATGATATTAATTAATGTCATATTCATTATAATTGATCTAATTCTGCGATTACATAATCCTCTACATGGTGTGTGGATAATCTCACTACACTATGGAAATGGATTTTTCACTCTTTTCCATCTTTCACGTTAAAAGAGTTAATATATAAAATAGATATAGTGTATTATATACATGTTTAGATGTACTCTTGTACTAATAAAACCAGAGATTGATATACAGGCATGATGTACACCACACCAGAAGCCAAGAGCTCTGGATTCCAACAATCTTAATTATTACAGTTTGATTTACAAGTAATAGCAAACTATATTTTTCGTTTGCTATTTTAACTTTCTTTTTGTTTATAGCGAATTTGGTTGTATTCTTGAATTGTTTTTGTTTAGAAATTTTGCTTATATTAATAAATAAGGTATATTCTATATAGTTAGTTATATTATACAGTTTATGATGATAAATGATGATAAAAGATGAGCGTTAGTAGGCTAGATGACAAATTAAATATTTCTATAATTTAATTTAACGTTTACCACCTTTCTTACCCTTACCTTTACCTTTACCGCCTCTTTGTTGATCTTTAATACGATCTTGTTGTGTCTTTTTATATATTTTACCCCCCTCTTGTAAAGCTTCTTCTCTCTTTCTCTTCTTACTATTAGTTTCTTTCTTATTTCTTGCCATTACACCAAGAACTTTAGCATTTTTCTTTTCAGTTTCAGTTTGGAACCAAGTTCTTCTTGGTCTAGATTGAATTTCACTCTTATATTTTAACATATTTTCACCCTTCTTTAACTGCATTTCAGCCCTTAAGATTTCTTTTTCTTCCTTTTCTTCCACTAAAATTTCTTCAACTGTATCCTTAGATTTTTCGACTAAATTATTTGTTTCTTCTACTTGAACCCAGTCAACATTTCTACCTAAAGCTCTACCACCATTATTACTTATTTGATTGGTATCTTCAACAGATTTAATAGCAGCTCTGACAATAGCTCTTTCTTGAGAAGATTCACCGACTAAAGTAACGGAACGACCTTCTCTACCAGCTCTAGCGGTACGACCCACTCTATGTAAATAAATTTCATAAGATTTTGGCATATCATAATTAATAACAACCTCAATCTTTGGAATATCTAAACCTCTTGAGGCTAAATCTGTACAAATTAAAACAGGAACTTCAAGACTCTTAAATTTGTTAACAGAATCTAAACGTTGTTCTTGTGTTAGAGAACCATGTAATTCTGCCACACTCATACCTAAAAGACCTAAGATAATTCTTAATCTATGAGCACTTTCCTTTCTGGCGACGAAAACAACAATTCTCTTTTGACCTTGTGGATCTAATTTTCTAATTAAATTGAACAGCAATGCAGGTTTTAAATGATCTCTTTTACGAATACGAACAAATTCTTGAGTTAATTTAGATGCAGCTTGTTTTGGCGGATCAATCATAATTCTAACTGGTTTCCTCAGAGATAGTGAGACTAATTGTTTGATCTTAGAATTCATAGTAGCAGAGAATAATAATGTTTGTCTCTTACTTGGTAACAAAGTCATAATTTCTTTTAATTCTTCAGCAAAACCTTCTTCTAACATTCTATCAGCTTCATCCATGACTAAGATTTCTACTGAATCAACATTAAAAGATGCAGAATTTCTAATATGATCAATAAATCTACCTGGGGTGGCAATAACAATATCAGGTCTAGTCTTTAAAGCTTGTTCTTGTTGTCTTAAGTTAAGACCACCAACGGCAAGACCAAAAGTTAGACCTGAGACAAATTGACCAATTCTTTTAGCCACATCAGAAATTTGAATAGCCAATTCACGAGTTGGAGTTAAGACAATAACTCTTGTGGAAGCAACTTTAGATGGTTTGAAAAGAAGACGTTCAATGATTGGAATCATGAAAGCGGCTGTCTTACCTGAACCAGTCACGGCACCAGCAATGACATCTTTACCTAATAAAGCGATTGGAATGGTAGCACTTTGAATTGGAGAAGGTTTAACATAACCTAATTGAGATAAACCCTTTAAGACAGGACGAGATAAGGATAAAGAGTTGAAAGTAGTATGAGTTTGTTGTTTAGCTTCTTCACCTTCATTTTCTGGAGCATAAAACTCAGCGATGGCTTCAGCGGAATCTTCTTCTTCTTCGACAAGATCATCACCTTTACCAAACGCACTTGTACTATCGATTTCTTGACCTTCTTCTTCTTCTTCTTCTTCTTTGTCTTCTTTTTCTTCTTCATCATCTTCTGGAACGGCTTTAGCACCCATACCAAACCCATCCATGGCTAATTCATCATCATCACTCTTAGATACTTCTTCTTCTTGAGATTCTTCAGATTCAGATTCAGATTCATCATTATTTTCAATATGAGCCATTTTAATTAACCCACCTTTTCTTCTAATAATTTTATCTAAATCAACATCTTTCTTAACATCATCCTCACCATCATTTTTGGAATCATCACCATTAAAATTCCATCCATCAAAATTTGTATTATATTGATTTGAATCATCTAAATTAAATTTAAAATCTGTATTAATATCTTCATGAACATCTTCATCAATTGGTTCATTCTTTTTCGATTTCTTTGCCTTTTTTGTTTTCTTGGTCTTAGTAAATTTAATTTCAACAGTTTCATTATCTTGTTTTAATTCATCATCAGATGGATCTAAATCTGGAACATCTTCTTCACTGTCACTAATTGTTGGAATAAAATCCAAATTATCAAATTTCTTAGCCATATTTTCGAATGTGGGTTGGTCGTTTGATTATCAATTAATCAATACCATTATAAAACAGTATCTACTAATTTCTATAATAATAAATTTTTCAATCTCATCTCATCGCTTCTAAATTTTTCAAATTTTCATTTTGTGCTAGACCGTTACCCTCCTTCTCAAATTATAATTTTATAGTGCACTATAATAAAAATCTCATAATGAGGTAAAATAGTACTATGAGAGATTGGTGGTATAGAGAGAGTATAATTAGAGTAATAACAGTATAGTGTATATTTCTAAAATGATATAGATCACAACGATTGATAGTGGGACTAACAACCACACACAGTGTATTTCAATATTTTGATAAGTCGTTATAGTATTATTTATTATAATACCACAGGTGTTTAAACCCGTTATGAAAATTTTCTAATTGGTCCATTTTCCCTTTAATTTGACACATATTTATTAGTAAGAATTTAGTTATTTGCTATAAAAGGGAAGGTTGCAACAACTTAGAACTGGCAACAATAACAAAGCAACGAAACCACGCCCATATATTCATACACCCTCGCAATGTCCGAACCAGTAGACCAAAGTAAGACCACCATAAACAAAGAAGAAAGACCTAAACCATGTTGCATCTGTCTAGATGAAAAGAAGAAAAGAGATGAATGTTTATTATTTAATGATGTTAGTAAAGATAATGGGATGCTTAAATGTAAAGAATATATTGACAAGTATAAATCATGTATGAAATCATTTGGTTATGATATTTAAGAATACTCTTTTTTCCCATCCCCCCTGTAAATGCCTATTTAATTATACTTTATTTATTTATATTCCCATCACTATATTATATAATATGTTAATGTTATAACTTTCAATTATTGATTTTGATCTAAATAATTAGATAAGGGTTCCCCGACTTTCTCCAAAACATTTGTGGCCCATAGCACATCCAGATGTGAATAATCATCAATAATCCAATATTTAAATTTTTTGGAATCTTCATATTTATTAAAATGGTTAGCCAATCTTATCCCATCCACTAATTTATCTTGACGTGGTATTATCATAAGTATTTCGGGACTTTGTTGTTCATTAAACCATTTTTTATCTTCTGGGAATAAAATTGTGGAAGAATGTTGAATGAAACTAATCTTATTAATATCATGACTTAACCACCATTGCATTAATTTTACAGAGACATAAACAGGTGAAAACATAAAATGTCTTGCGGTCATCTTTTGATCCCATAATTTATTATCCCATTCAAATACAAATGAAAAAAATAAATAACATATGAATCCAAAAAATTTTGTCCCCAAAAACCATTGTCTTGATAACATCATTATCTTTACAAATGATTTTGAACCAAATACCCATGGATGGTCTATTGTTTTTGAGATCATTCTAAGTAATCTTGATTCTTCAGTGAGTAAAGTTCCGGGATAACAGGCAGGTGACAAGGCAATAAATTTATCTATTTTTGAATTTATATTATCAATATTGTTTATTAATGAAAGAAATATTTCTGTTGTACCTTGTGAATGTCCGACTAAGTTAACCTTTTGGAAATGTGTTTTCTCTTGTACAAAGTTTATCAAAGTTGGTAAATCTATCTTATACATTTCATTCATATCCCAATTCCAATAATTTTTATCATTTTTATTTCTTATTGGATCCATATTAAAACCTATACGATTATTACCAAGCCATATATCATAACCTTGATTATTAAAATAATAAGCTAATGATTGATCACCACTTGATGCAAATGATGCACTACTTTGTAAAAGACCATGTATGAACAACATTGGTTTATTATGCTTTGAATGTGAATGTGGATTTGTATCCTTTAAATGCCAAAGGGCTAATGGGAACCCATCTGGTGTCATAATTTTAAATTCTTCCACTATAATGTTTAATTTATTGAAATAGAACGATAATGAGGGAATCAATATATCATGTTCCATATCATTGATAAGAGGTAGCTCATCACTCTGCCCCTCATCTTCAAACTCCACATGTTTCACTTCCTTTGTCGATGTTTCTTTAACTCTATCTTTCAAACCGTAATGATTGTAAAGAGCACAAACCATTACAATGGTCAGTCCAGCATGCAATAACACAATCGCAATAAATTTCTCCACATACCCCTTCACTCTTTGCATTTTTCAAATTGATGTCTTGGTGGTTTCAAAGGAAAGATAGATAGATATTCTTACCTTCAAATCTTTCATCCATTCATTTATATAACGATAATAAATGTTATTTATTTGTGTCACTTTACTGTTTCCTTATACCAAATTCACCGAGAACAATAGCTTTGTGCTAAACGACTCTCAAAATTTTTTAAAATCCGAGAAATAAATCTTTGAGCCCAACCCTATACCGCATTGGGTCAAGCCCTAGTGGAATTGCACGTGCTTCAAAAAAGACAATAGACTTTGCTCTGATAGGTTAATTTCCCCAGACAATAGGCCTTGGTTAATAATTGAATTTTTAAATTTCACAAAAACCAAGAATTTCTAAAATCAAAGAATTGGAGCGAGAAAGTTTTTCTAATTGCCAATGTGGATTTAGAAAGAGAGATTAACGTTTGTAAAAAAGGATAACGAACACTTTTAACACAAAGTTGAAATATCCTCACGTGGAGCACAGAGACATATTAACACAGACATATCTCAATATTGACAAAAGACAGTGATTTTTCTATTCATATTGGAATTATATTTATACTTCTATTCCCAAGCAAGCAAAAAATCATTTATCTTTTTAGACTAGTATAGTTTAGTTTAAAAAACAAGACAAATCTTTCCACACAAGCACTATTTCTCTTCCACTCATAATTTAACTACTTTCAAAGGACTATATCCAACCATTTTAACCCTTATACTCTAACGGATTTGTTTTTGTTTTTTTATACCTCTTTACAAATTATTATGGGTTCAAATAATATGGATGCTGAATTGGCATCAATAGTATCTTCTCTCTCTGCTTTATCAAATCCAAGTATGTCTCAACAAAATACTATGAATAACAGCAACAATAATAACAACAGCAACAACAGTAGACAGACTTTAGGTGGGTATAGAAGATCCTCTTTAAATTCAAGTGATATCGAATCTGATATCTTAAGTCAAAATTCGGCCTCCTATTTAGATAATAATGTGAATAATGGTAATACTTTTAATCCACAAGCTTATAATACAAATAATACAAATAAGCATATGACTTATTCTGTCGGTACGGCTCCTCCTTATGTCTCTGCTTATACTACTATTAACAATAATAATAATAATACTAACTCAAATGGATATTATAATAACTCGGCTAATCAAATGTCTAACCAAATGAAAAATAGATTAAATTTATTAGAAACTTATTCAAATAATTTAAATATGAATAATTTAAATCCAAATCCTTTGAATAATAATAATAATAATAATAGTAATAACAATAATAATAACTATAGTAATAGTAATTTAAGTTATGAAAAGGAAAATAATAATTTCAACAATAATAACAATAATTATTATGCTCATACTATTCAAAATATTACCACTAGTAATGCTAATACAGGATTTTTTGAAAAGTTTGGTAAATCTTTAATCGAGGGGACAAAAGAACTAGAAAATGAAAATATTACGAATAATAATATTTCTTCGTCAAATTCACAACTTAATTTAAATATCCATAATCAAATTTATAAATCTGAAGGTGAAGATTTTAGTACTTCAGATGATCATAATAGTAATGGTAATGAATCTTCAAATAGTAGTAATATTATTAATAATAATAATAACCCCAATAATATTAACCACAATACTTTTAATAAGAATCAAAATGTTTGGAATGTTTCAAATACCCAATCATTTCAACCACAACAACAACAGCAAGATAATATTAAAGATGTTAAAGATAAATCTTCTCCACCTTTCTTTTTCAATCAACCAATTTTAAATAATGGGTTTCCTTATGGTGCCGCTGGTGGTAATTTTCAACAATTCCCAATGGGTTCACCAAATAATTTCATACCACAAATGTTTTATCCATTAAATCAACAACAAATTCCGAATCAAAATAACATTGAATCAAACCCAAATATTAATAATAATAATAATAATAATAATAATAATAATAATAATAGTAATAATACGCCTGTAAATAAAAATACAAATGATTCAAATATTCATATCACAAAATCGCCAGATTCAAATCATAATAATCCAATGATGTTTATTCCATCTCCACAACCATTAAATTTAGATTTAAATCAACAACAACAACAACTAAATAAAAACACTTCTGTAAATAAGCATAAGGGTAAAAATAATAATAACAAAAAATTTAACCCATCTGAAAATGTTACCGGTAATATTAATAACAATAATAATAATAATAATTCAGGTAACCCATATTTGGATCCACACAATACTACCATTAATACAAATTTCATTAATAAATTAACTGAATCTACCACAAATAGTAATTCAGATTTTGATGATTCAAAGAGGAAATCAGCTTCATTATCACAACAAAACTCTGTGTATCATAGATCTCCATTATTAGAAGAAATTAGAAATAATATGGATAGTAAATATTCATTAAAGGATATTGTAGGTTTCACTTTAGAATTCTGTAAAGATCAATATGGTTCAAGATTTATTCAAAAACAATTAGCCATTGCTGAACCATCAAAGAAGGAAGTAATTTTTAATGAATTAAGAGATCATGTATTAATGCTTTCTAATGATGTTTTTGGTAATTATGTAATTCAAAAATTCTTTGAATATGGGTCCCCGACACAAAGAACTATTTTAATTGAAAATTTTAAAGGTAAAATGAAAGAATTATCTGTTCAAATGTATGCATGTCGTGTTATTCAAAAGGCTTTAGAATTTATTCAACCAGAACAAAGAATTGAATTGGTCAATGAATTATCTGATTGCGTTTTGAGAATGATTAAGGATCAAAATGGTAATCATGTTATTCAAAAAGCCATTGAATGTATCCCAATTGAATTATTACCATTTATTTTAACATCATTAATTGGTCATATTTATCATTTATCAACCCATTCATATGGTTGTCGTGTCATTCAAAGATTATTAGAATTTGGCTCCATTAGAGACCAAACTATTATTCTTAATGAGTTAAAAGATTTTATTCCATATCTTTTACAAGATCAATATGGTAATTATGTAATTCAACATATTTTACAACATGGTTCAGATGATCCAAATTGTTTACCAATGATTACTACAAAACAAGAAATTATTAATATTGTAGCAGATAATGTCGTCGAATTTTCAAAACATAAATTTGCATCAAATGTGGTTGAAAAAGCTATCTTATATGGTACCAAAGAACAAAAGGATTCAATCATTTCCAAAATTTTACCAAGAGATAAAGAACATGCAGCTAATTTAGAAGATAACGCTCCAATGATCTTAATGATGAGAGATCAATTTGCAAATTATGTTGTACAAAAATTGGTCACAGTCTCTGAAGGTGAAGGTAAGATCTTAATTGTTATTGCCATTAGATCCTATTTGGATAAATTAAACAGATCAAATTCTCTAGGTAATAGACATTTAGCTAGTGTGGAGAAATTAGCCGCATTAGTAGATACCGTTGAAATTTAATTTTTCTTCTACTTCCATTATATCTCCTAAATTGTTTTGTATGTTGTTTATTTTGTTTATTGTCTCTTATATACGCAACTTTGTAACATAAATATAAAGGAACAATATGATTATGTTTTTAGAATATTTTATTGACATTACAAATATTTATATATAATATATTATTTATTTAGAGTAATTATCCCACCAAGGCATAACTGAAAGTCCATGCCATGATGAACCCTAGTAACTCTCTCATTATAGTCTCAATGATTAAATCATTTATCACATTACCATAAAATCTGGAAGGTTTCCCCTTACAAATGAAAAGAATATATGCAAATAAACATGTGAAATACATGATAAAAAAATTACGAAACCCAGCAAGTGATTCAAATTGTAATATACCATTGACCACACCACTAAGTAACGATATCTTATCCATAAAATCAATATATGCTTTCTTATTATAATTCACATTATCCATATTTTGTAAATTCAAGGCAGATGTTGCACTATTCATATCCACTTGACCATTAGCATTACCAGTTGGGTTACCAGCATCCATTGTTGTCGTGTTAAATCTCTATTGGGTGATACCAATTACAGTTACTATGAATTTAACTCGTAATTACGTATTTCACACTCTGTTAATTCTTGATCATTCTAAGAGGTTCTTGATGAATTTTGCAAAATTTGGAAAATTATCGAAAAAATTTTTTGAATCTTAATAAAAAGCAGATTAGCTAATAATTAGATACAAGTAGCTCATCTCAAAGTTTTAACCTATTTACCATCAACTTTCTGAAGTTTAAATTCCAAACCTATAATCTTAATACCCAAGTAACACGAAATGCCAACTCAGTTAGAAGAATTAGTCAGTTTTTTGCACTCTCCACAACCAGCTGTTAGACAAATTGCTTTAGACAATTTGGTCGGGTTCAGTACCGGTGCATCTCAATCTATTTTCAAATATGATAACTGTAGAGCTATCCAAGATTTAAAAGAATTAGCTAAGGAAAAATCTAAGATTCTTATGCAACAATCTGTCACCATTTTGGCCAATTTATCTGGTGATCCAGAATTAAGACGTTTAATTGCTAATGATGCTGCTTTTGTTAAGTATTTAGCCTCTAAGATTTGTGATTTAAATAACACATGTGCTGATATTATGTGTATCTTATTAGCAAATTTAGCTAAAGAAGATACCATTACTCAAATATTTGATGCGGAAAGAGAAATCTTTGATGAAAAAGCTGAAAATGATAATAAAGTCTTTGGTTCTACCAAGCTTATGGATTGTTTAATGGATTGTTTCGTTAAAGGTTGTGATAGAAAATTAAACAAATACGCTAACTTTGATTATTTATCTTATTTCTTTGCCGATATTGCCAGATTTAAAAGAGGTAGAGAATATTTCATTCAAAATCAAGAATATGATGGTGTAACTCCAATTTCTAAACTTTTAGTGTTTACTGAAAAATATGATTCAAAGACTAGAAGAGAAGGTGTTGCTTCCACTATTAAGAATTCTTTATTCGATTCTGAAACCCATGAAAGATTATTAACTGATGAAGACATTAACTTATTACCATACATCTTATTACCTATTGCTGATGCTAAGGATTCTGAAATTGATGAAGAAGATATGTTCAATTTACCAGATGAATTACAATTACTGCCAGAAGACAAAAAGAGAGATCCAATCCCAGCCATTATTTGTGTCCATTTAGAAAGTATATTACTTTTATGTACTACAAAGGCTGCAAGAAAATATATGAGAAGTAAATCTGTCTATCCATTAGTTAGGGAATTACATAAAAATATAGAAGATGAAGATATCGGTGAATTATGTTACAGAATTGTTAATATGTTAATGAGAGGTGATCCAAATCTTGGTCCAGTTGAAGAAATGCCAGCTAAGAATGGTGAAGATCCTGAAGAAGGAGAAGAAGAAGCTGTTGATATTGAAATAGAGCAAAATGAAGAAGATGATGATGATGAAGACAGTGATGATGACGTTATGGTTGAAGTCGCTTAATCATCTATAAAATGCATAACTAATATATAGAAATCTCATGTGTACAGTATATTTTTATCAATAAAAGATTAATTAGTTGGATATCATTTAATCTTTATATAAAAATTTGGAATTTGGAATTTATGTTGTAAAAACTATTTATTTTATTTAAGTTTAAATGTAATGAGAGAGATGTTATGTTTGTCCATGTTCTGCATCCAGAAAGGATATGAATCGTTCAGTTGATCATTTTTTCAATTCCATATGCTCATTATCAACCTTTCTACAAAGTTTCTTCACGATTGCAAACATTGATTTTTTATTTTCAGCACCAGGGAATCTTTTTCTAATAGCTTTACCAAAATCTTTAACATTAACCTTACCGTCACCGATGGCATCCTTAATATCTTGTTCGGTAATTAATGGTATAGTATCAGTGGTCTCAAGCTTAACCTTCTTGGAATCAGGTTCTTCTAATTTCACAGATGGCGATGGAGATCCTATCGAACTTTCAACGGAATCTTCTCTTTGACGTTTAACAGCATTTGGATTCCATTCGCCTTCTGGGAAATTTCTTAAAATCTTTTTATCACCTTTCAATATAATAACACAATTCTTGATACTTTTAACTTTAATTTGTGGTTCCAATCTAGATGGAGACTTTTCCTTCTTAACTGTTGGTAATCTAGCCTTCTTAGATGGAGATTCAGAATTTTCTTTTGATTTATCACTTTCTTCACCTTCCTTTTTAACTTCTGGATTTTCAAGGTCAGATTCCGATAGGTATGGATTGATTTCATCATCAGAAGAGTATAAAGCAGCCAATTCAGTCTTTTGTAATGCTTTCTTAATTCTTTCACCTTCTTCATCAATTTTCTTTTCATTAAATAAATCATCTTCTTCATTTTCTGGGATAACTTCATCATCACGAAGACCCATAGCATTAGCTTGTAACATTTCTTTCTTTATACGTTGTTCAGATTCTTTATTTTCTTGTTCATTACCATCTATAATAGGAGCTTCTTCATCATCTGCAAACTCTTCATCATAATCTAACTCCACTTCAGAATTATCATCATGTTCTTCATCATCGTCACCACCTACACTACGTTGATCAGCCACAGCTTTCAGTCTTCTCTTTGTTCTATCATATCTTGTTGTAGTAGTACCAATATTATCTAAATGTTTCATTAACCAACGTGGAACTTCACCACTCTTCTTATCCATTCTCTTTTCAGCTTCTTCAATGGTTAAAGTAGCATATTTATTTCTTGCCGTAAATTTATAAACTTTATCAGCAGGAATCATTGTGAAACTACCATCATCTTCAACACAAAGTAGGACATACGAATCAGAATTACCAGCTTCATATGAACCAACCCAAGTGTTATAACCATCATAATCTTCCATAACCCATGGGTAAAATTCTTCAAATCTTAATTTCTTAGCATTTTCATCTAACACCTTCAATTGACGAGTTTTACGTTTAGAATTCACTCTTCTAGCACGACCACCACCATCTGGTGCTACATCAGCTAATGGATCTGTAGTACCTTCTTCAAAACCAGCCTCTGGATCTTCTTGACCATCATACTTAACCATACCAACTTTTTCAGGGTTCTCAGAAATACCAGCTTCTTCTAGCTGTGTGATCATTGGAACAGTATGGTTAATCTTGTCACCAGTTTGGTCGGTTTCTCCGTCTTTCTTGGCCTCAACATTATTTGGTACTGCTGTTACAGGAGTCTTATTTTCTGGTGTATTTGTTGTAGATGCCACAGGAGTACCATTAGCAATAATTGGAGTGCCATGTAAGACTGCAGTTGGTATAGGTGTAGTATTCGTATTTGTATGAGCAACACCGTGTGGTTTATGATTTCCAATGTTATTATTATTGCTTGTACCATTTTCCTCATCTTGTTTCTTCTTATATTCAGCAATTTCCCTTTGTCTTTGTACAATTTCAGCTCTAGTCAATTGAAATTGTAAGTTTCTGGTGTCCTTTCTATGTAATCTAATCGGAGGATGGAATGATTCTTTAAACCCAATCTTCTTCTTACTTTGAAACTTCAACAAATGTGTTCTCATATTTTCTAACTTTTCCTTAGATGTAGCTCTTAGGGGGAACTCATTGAACTCTTCACCTTCTTCCTTCTTCACTGCACCAGGAGCAATTTCTACACCCAAAAGACGTTTCTCATTGGCCTCAATAGCATCTGGATCTTCCTTCTTTACGGCAATCGGCTGACCTGATCTTGATTTTCTGAATGTTCTTCTGAATCTATCTTTCTTGATGAAGGGGGATACGGGACCACCTCCTCCACCGTTACTTGGACCACTACGTCTTGGCATCGACATTGTTGACTTAATCTGGCTTCTGGCTAATGCTTACTCTCTTATCCATTCAGAGAAACCTCTTAAGACCTCTCTGTGTCTTCTCTTAATTTCAATGTCAAATTTGTTATAAAGCAAATATTCACAAAACCGGGTGATTTACAAATCTGCTGAAAAAAAAAACACTGAGACTGAAATTTAAAGATGGAAAACAAAGGAATTTACTATTAATCAAAGTCAACTTCAGCAAGGACTCAGGACTAAAATTAGTTATAAGACAGTGTAAAGCCAAGTTAAATACATTGTAAAACCAATTTTTAGTAACAACTGGGACTTAATTTGCTAATTGAAAAGGCAGATCATAAAAAAAAACGTTACTATTAGCTTCACTAGACGCTTTTTAATCCTTTTTTAATATCAAAGTTAGATTTGATTGTTAGTCAGCTTAAAACCAAGACAAAATGGACGTTCCAATGGTAAATCCTGAGGATTTGAGGCTTCAGATACGGTCCACCTTGATGTCTATCCATGACATCGAATATTTCAAAAATGTGAGAAGTCCAACAAAGAGAACCGATATGGATCATGCATTGAAACATTTAGTGTTTAAATATCTATATTTTGTAGTCACTGATTCAGGTAAACAGTTGAAGACTTTATTCCCAAATAAAGAACACTATGTAAGTGATATGGATCAAGTAATGAATGTTAATTGTGTCACTGATTTCTACAAGATTAGTGTTAATTCTACTGCTAAGAGCAAGATGTTCAGACATCAAGGTAGAAATTGTGGTAGAAAATTTAAAGTTGGTGAACCTCTTTATAGATGTCAAGAATGTGCTTATGATGATACATGTGTTTTGTGTATCCATTGTTTTAATCCAAAGGATCATGAGGGTCATCACATTTATACGGATATTTGTAATGAATTTACTAGTGGAATCTGTGATTGTGGTGATGATGAAGCTTGGCATAAGAAACTTAACTGTAAAGCTGAAGAGGATGGTGATGATGTTGTTATCGATGACGAAGAAGAATTATCATTTGATACCACCATTATGGAAGTTGTGTTGTCTGAAATTTTTGATTATTTCATTGATCTTTTCAACCAAGCCATTGAATCCTTACCCACTTTCACTCCAGATATTACATTAAGATTAAGACAATTAATTCAATCAAATGATAACGAATCCATGTATGCATTATTAAACGATTTAAGTTATAGAAATGAAAAAGTTGTACCACCTGTGGGGAAGCCAGGTGATTATACCGTGATGATTTACAATGATGAATATCATAATTATTCTCAAGCCACCATGGCTTTGAGACAAGGCGTCCCAGATAATATCCATACAGATATTTTAACTTCCAAAATTGATAGTGAAGGTAGAGCCATGTTGAAATGTTCTGATGATGTTCATACCTTAACAGAAGGGTTCTTTGCCGTTCAAACTAATGGTCTAAGTGCTACTTTGACTTCTTGGCCAGAGTATATCCATCAAGAGACTTGCAAATACATTATTCAATGGTGTAATCATTGCTTAAGCATTCCAAATCATAATTTCCAATCTTTATTTAGAGATACATTGGGTAAAGTCTTATCAGCTGAATATACTAGAGCTTCAGAAACAACTAATCCATATGATAATGTTAAAAAATATTTTAATTCAAAATTGAGTGATACCAACCCATATAGATGTTTAGATGCCTCGATCTTGAGTGAGGATAATAAGCTTCCAATTGGTCATCACAAGCGCATTAACGAGGATGATTTAACTACCATATCTAATTCTTTGAATAAGCTTGATAAGATTATGGACAAACAGTATACCAATTCGAGACTTCAATATATCTTGTATTTCGACAATAGATACTGGAAGAAATTAAGAAAAGAGATTCAAAATGTGATCATTCCAACATTAGCCTCGTCATTAACATATAAACCAATATTTTGTGAACAAGTTGTCCAAATTTTCAATCATATTAGTAGATCAATAACTTACATGGATAGAGAACCACAATTGTCTGCATTAAGGGAATGTATCGTCCAATTGTTCACTTGTCCAACCAATGCATTAATCATATTCACTCATCCTAATGGATATTTCATTGATATATTATGGTCCATCATTGATATATTTGTTGATTTCTGTAAATTTGAGAATGGTACTTTAATCTGGCAAAGAGTTCAAAAGACTAACCCAACAAAGAGTTTTGGCATTTCATTCAAACAAGGTTTATACACTATTGAAACCTTGTTAAGTAAGATTGAGGATTCCAGTATTATTATGCAACCAATGGAATTCATCTCCTTAGCCACTTTGTGTAAACTTTTCAATGGTGCTTGGAAGATTAAACGTAAAGAAGGCGAACATGTGTTACATGAAGATCAACACTTCATTCCATACTTAGAACATACTACAAGCATTTACTCCATCATTCAAACTATTGAAAATAGATTAGTTCACAAACCTTGTTCAGAACAACTTCTGTTGAATTGTATTAAACTATTAAACACATTTTTAAGTCATAAATCATTAACCTATAAACTGATAAATGACACTCACGAAGTTGTTAAGTTTGTTGTCAGTAAAGATAGAGTTGCTTTCATGAATCCAATTCAAACATTATTTTCCTTCTTAATTGAAAAAGTTTCTTTAACTACTGCTTACGATGCTATTATGTACTCAGATGCTATCTCAAGTCCAAATGTGGAAGAAAGCTTTTCTGAAAGAAAATCTGAATTTGATTTTTTAAAGATATCAGATTTTTCATTACGTTCAATCGTGTTATGTTCACAAATTGATATTGGATTCTGGGTTAGAAATGGTATGTCTGTACTTCACCAAGCTTCATATTATAAGAAGAATCCAGAATTAAACTCATACTCTAGAGATATTCATTTAAATCAATTAGCTTTCCTATGGGAACTTGATGATGTTCCAAGAATTGTTTACAATATGTTAGATAGATGGGAATTATTAGATTGGTTTGTTGGTAATGTTTCTTATGAAAATACAGTATACAAGGATAAGATTGCTTCTATGGTACAACAATTTATTACCTTTGTTTATCAAGTGTTAACTGAAAGACAATTTTATCAAAAATTCGAAACTCAAGATGAAAGACAAATGACATTCATAAAGAATGCTATTATTTATAGTCTTTATCAAAAACCATTATCATATTCTAAATTATTAAGACTTGTCCCAGATTATTATACTGAAAATGCAAATGATTTTGATGCTGCTCTTGAAGAAGTGTCTATTTTTATTGAACCAAAGGGTTTAGCTGATAATGCTGTCTTCAAATTAAAGGATTTATATTATTCCAAGATTGATCCATTAAGATTAGCTAATTTAGGTAATGAATTTGAAAATAGTGCTACTATGATTAGAACTCATATTGCCAAGATTAAGAAAGAAGATATGAATAATATTATCTTACAACCACAGATTGTTTCTCCAAAGAATTTAGATGCTGATATAAAACAATTAGGTGGATTTTCACGTAATCCCGTATTTGTAAAAATTATTTACAAATTATTACAAACTTCATTAGATAAAGAAGATACTACATATTTGAATGAATTATTACATTTGATTCATGCCATCTTTAAAGATGATGAACAAGTTAATGGTAAACAATCTGTTCCAGATACTTATATTAAATTACCAATTTGTAGTCTATTATTATCAATTGTTAATTCAAAGAGTAATGCCTTTTCAGAAACTGTTGTTAATAAAGCAGATTATTTATTAGAAAAGATGATTATGAAGAGATCAGAAGAAATTTTTTCTACTTTAACTTATAGTTTTGGTGAAGAATGTGTTGAAGCTTATAAGGAACGTAAATTGAATCAAGGTGTTAATCTTGAAGAAACTGAACGTGAAAGAAAGAAAAGAATTGCAAAGAAACATCAAGCTAAGATGATGGCTAAATTTAATAATTTACAAAGTAAATTTATCAATAAAAATGAAGAAGCCTTTGAAGATTCAAATATTGAAGAAGACGGTGATGTTGATATGATGCATGGTGAAAAGATTTTAGAAGGTGAGGAATTTAGTTGTTCATTATGTCAAGATGATAAATCCATTGATATCTTTGTTATTCCAATTTATCAAGATTCCACATCAGTGTTTAGACCATCAAATGTTCCAATTTCACATGATTTTATGGTTCCCTGGGGTGGATTTTATAATAATACTGATGCAAGTAGTAAGACAGAGACAGAACCTACTGTGAAAAATATGAAATTATTCAATAAAGATAATCAAAGGAAAGTTTTCGTTTCTTGTAATCATCATATTCATTATAATTGTTTTAAAAGATATGTTCAAAAGAAAAGATTTTCTGTGACTTCATTTATTTGTCCATTATGTCAAACATATTCAAATTGTGTTATTCCAATCTTTTCTGGTATTGGTGGTACACAAAAGGAACAATCTGTTGATATGATTACCGAGGGGATTGATAATACACCATTAACCTTGGATTCAGTTTTAAATGGAGATAGTTCCATTAAGAATTTAACTAAAGCATTGAAACCTGCTAGTACAGCTGATACAAAGACATTATTTTCTGTGTTTGATATGATTTCAAAAGATTGTAATTCATTTGATAAAGAATTCTCTAAAGCTGTTGACTTTCAAAAAGGTGATGCTGGATTAATCCTAGCTAATTATTGGGCCAACACCATATCAATGTTAGAAATTTCATCACGTATGGATAAAGATACCAATGGTAAATTTTTAGCTGGTAAAGAACAAAAATTTAAGACATTGAGAAATATGTTATTAACTATTATCTTAATGTATAATACTATTGGTAAACCAGATTTAGGATTTAAACCACATGTATATTCCAGTAATCAAATTGAAAATAAATTATTCCAACATATTGTACGTTCCACATTATTTAATACCAGGGGTAAAAATTTAAAAGAAATAATCGCAGATTATCTATCAGATTATGTTAAACAAATTAAAGAAGATATTATAAATGCGAATTTTATGGATATTAGTCTTACCGATGATGATAAATTTTATGATTTAGATTTAAACGAGGGAATGAAAACCATGATGATTGAACTTTTTGGTGATAAGAGTTATGATGATTCAATTAATTATGATTTAATTTATTCATGTTACTTAAGGCATTTAAGACCAACATTAAGACGTTGTTTAATAATGTTAAAAGTTTTCAATAATTTAATCAATGATAATGATTCCACTAGATTTATTTTCTATGACGAGGATATGGAAAATTTTAATGATAGTGATGAATCAAATTTACCAAATTATATTGATAAATTAATTTCAATTTTGACACCACATAAAGATTTATTAACATTTTTCAAACATTATATTATTAAATTTACAGAAGATTATGATTATGAAAATGAAGATGATGAAGAATGTAAAGGATATCCAATTGAAAATTGTGGTATAATTAAATTAATTAATCTATCAGAATATTTAAACACATATGTGACACAAACGCGAGAGATGCAATTACGTGAAGAGAATCAACATGTCAAAAATAGTAAGAATAGATTAGATTTCAAGATATGTTTAACCTGTGGTGTTAAGATCCATCAAACCATTGATCATCATGAAATGACTCGACATTTAATGAAACATTGTTTCCAATCATTTGGTGTGTTTTTGTTACCAAATACATCAGAGATATGTTTATTATTAACTTCACCACCATCACATATTTTCATTTCAGCACCATATTTAAATTCACATGGTGAAGCTGGTAGAAATGCCATGAAACGTGGTGATTTAACTAAATTGAATATGGCAAGATATGAACATTTAAATAAATTATGGATTAATAATGAAATTCCAGGTTATATTAGTCGTGTTATGGGTGATGAATTTAGACTATCCATTTTATCTAATGGATTTTTATTTACATTTAATAGAGATCCAAGAGCCAGACGTGTCCCACCTGTGAATGGTGGTGATGGTGAAGATGATAGTGATGAAAGTGATGATCTTGATGATGATGAGAATGAAATATTTGGGTTTGGAGATGATAACGATGAAGAAGAAGAAGATAATAATGGGGATAGATTTATGGGACCGAATGGTACTACAGCAGGAGATGTACGTAATTTTTTCCAAATATTTGAAAATTTACGTAATGGTCTTGATGAGAATGGTGATGGTAATAATGCCAATGGTGGTATTGATTTAGCAACACCATTTATTGAATTATTAGGTGGACCACAATTTCAAACTGGTCCAATCCCACCTGAAGCCATGGAAGAAGAATCAAGTTCAGATAGTGATTTTAATGAAACAAATGGTTAATACGTTTATATTGTTATGTTCATATATATATTTAATATACCCGCCATCACGGAACACGACCCAATAAAAACAGATTATATTAATATTTAAAAATCTCCGAGAATTTTATTTACACTCAAAAATAAAATTATATAAGGGAATGTTTCATTGATATATTAAAGAGAGTATAAGACAAGGAAAAGCACAATACGAGAAGTAAAGATGTCATTTCAGTCAGTATATAAATTAGTGTTTAGAAGAAATTCGATATTTGTTGGTACAGTATTTTTAGGAGCATTAATATTTCAAAGCTCATTTGATGTTGGTATTAATAAATTTTGGAACAAATATAATCAAGGTAAATTATGGGAAGATGTAAGATATAAATTAGAGAATGGTGAGGGGGAAGAGGAATAGTTAAGTTAAATTATTTATTAAAGTTATTTGTATATACAGATAAAACATATATTATATTATAATCTTTTAATTAGTTATTTGCCGATTTAATTCTTTGTATGTAAGTCTTTGATATAAGATTCCACGCTTTAAGATAATTACCTAAACAGTTATCAATACATTGATCATTATTATTATTGTATGGGGAGAATAAACATTTATTAAAACATATCTCTGTGGAATTCTCAATAAGTTCCTGAGCGTTGACAATAGCCAGTTCTTGTTTAATTTGATCCTTGAGTGCGGGGAGTGGGGTGGACATATTGCACTGCTATAATAATAGTTTACTATTAGACAATTTAACAATTTAACAATTTGTTTATTTTAGGATACTCTGCATGAGCTTTCCACGTCAGATTGACTAAAAGTTAAAAAAGTGTTGAGGGAGATAATTTATAAAGAGAGAGAGAGAGAGGGTTACCCTCTCGCAGAAAGCCGTTGCTAGTAGCAACGGCTCCTCTACCCCGGAAACAATAGCAGTTGCCTAATCAGGCCAGAACACAGGCCCGGCTTTCCCAAAACGGCAATTCGCTTTTGGGAAAAAGAAAAAAAACGGAACCAACGCTAAAAAAAGAAACGAGGGAACCGCACAGCGTGTTTCCGCATCCGGCAACTGTCGCCATGGCAACGCTACGAGTCTCCCAAGAAATTTACCGGCCTGCGGTGTCTGGGTCTCGCCCCTCCCCCCTTCTCTTTTCTTTTTTTGCACTTTTGCACAGAACAATAACGACACCCCTAGAATATCCAGAACATTTGCCATTTTCCACTCTTTCCACTCTCTTGAAAAATTTGCACTCTTCAAATCTCTTTCTTTGTGGCCAACGCTCTATTGAGATTCCCGTAGTAATATTATTATAGCATTATTATCATTATTACCATCATTATAGAATTATAATGGTAATTGCCCCGTGTTTTTTCACTCTTCCACTTTTCTTTTTTTTCTACAGTGAAAAAACTCGTTGTTATGGCAATCACTCTCCGTTGCTATGGGAGATTCCCTTTGTGTGAAATTTTTCATCTTTCCTTTTTCCTTTTCTTAATATCAAATATATAAAGAGTAGATATTTTATATTCTTTAATATTTTTTTCCCTAATCTATATCTTACAATCTTATATCAATACATCAACCCCTCACTCCCCAAGTGCAAATTAAAATGTCCCAATCCCACGATCAATTCTTAGCTAAATTCGAATCCTCTCGTCAACATTTAAGAGAACAAGAAAAGGATGAAATCCTACTGATCGAAAATAAACGTAGATTCGTTATGTTCCCAATTAAATATCATGAAATTTGGGCTGCTTATAAAAAAGTGGAAGCCGCATTTTGGACCGCTGAAGAAATTGAATTATCCAAGGATGTCGAGGATTTAGATTCAGGTAAAATTACCAAAGAACAAAAAGAGTTTTTAGGTAAATTTTTAGCTATCTTAACTGTTAATGAAGAAATCGTTAATAATCATTTAATCGAAAAATTCTCTGCTGAATTACAAAATCCAGAAGGTAAATCTTTCTATGGGTTCCAAATTATGATGGAAAATATTTACGATGAAGTTTATTCTTTCATTATTGATGCTTATTTTAATGGTCCAGAAAATGTTCCATTTTTCAAAACCGTTAAAGATAATAAAGATTTAACCGCTAAGATTGAATTCGTTAATAGATGGATTAAAGACCCAACTTCTTTATATGGTGAAAGATTGGTAGCATTTGCCGCTAAAGAAGCTATCTTCCAAGCTGGTTCTCACGCTGCTATCTTTAACTTGGGTAAACAAGGTTTAATTCAAGGTTTCAATAAAGCTAATACAAACATCTTTAGAGATAAAGGTAATTATACCGATTTCTCATGTTTATTATTTGCTCATTTGAAAAATAAACCTGAACCAGAAATTATTGCTAAGATTGTCACTGAAGCAGTTGATATCGAAAAACAAATCTTATCAAATACTTTAAATATTAAAGATTCCGGTTTAGAAGAAAAACAAGTCTTCCAATATATCGAATATTTAGCTGATTCTTTATTATTATCCTTCGGTAATGAAAAGATTTATAACGTGGCTCAACCATTCGAATTTATGGAAGAAACTACTTCAATTGGTAAATCAAGATTCTTTGAAAAACAAGTCTCTGATTTCATGAAGGCTAATCAACCACCACAACAAGTCTCTGCCGCTGAAGCTTTTAACTTTAATGAATCCTTTTAAATTATTTTTATTTATCTCTTTTCACTTTTCTTTATTATATATATATATATAAATAAATTTTAAATAAAAAAACATTTAAATATCTTCTTTGATCTTTTTATGAGCTTTTTAGGTGTTCCCAAAAAAATCATCCACGACTTAGTTAATTTTTTAAAGGTATAAAGAACATCAAACACTATATTTTTCTCCATCCAATCACATAACATCAGTAACTATTAAAAAGCTTTGTCTACCCAATGAGTTACTGTCCCAGGGAAATCAAGTGGTTTATCAAAGGTTCTATTCCCATCCATCTTCCCTGTAGAATGCCATTTACCAACAAGAGCTGGCTCAGAAAAAAACTCAATGAATCTTTTTTGCTAACATTACTTGGGGATGTCTAAGCAGTGTGTCTTTTAAACTGTCACTGGCACTTTCGAGTTGCAATATTGTTGTCTTGATCTCGAATAGATCATCCATAATTTAGTCTCTTTTTACAGTGTCTTCATCTGGTTCATCTGGAATATATATGTTGGAATCCATAATCTCTTCACCATCATCATCAGATTCAAAATTTAAATAATCTGTTACTTGATTAACGTTATTTAAATGATCATTATTGTCGGTTTTGTTGATAATATAATCCATTATAATTCACTGGTTGCAGATTAATAGAATATGTTTTGTTTTGGTTAACCCATTGACTAACAACAAATGGTAAGGTGGTTCTTATCTGGGATGTATAACCAATTTGTGGTATAAATTTGAAGTCCCAAACCATCCATTATTTTCTTCAATAGGTGCTTACACAGGAAGAA
Organism: Monosporozyma unispora; assembly: GCA_003708525.3. Lineage (NCBI taxonomy): Eukaryota > Fungi > Ascomycota > Saccharomycetes > Saccharomycetales > Saccharomycetaceae > Monosporozyma > Monosporozyma unispora. The sequence continues at coordinate 22,350 of PPON03000052.1, read as the reverse complement.
TGGATTAAATTTTTGTTGACCACATTAACATAACCATATATATATATCAGTTTCATAAGTTGTTAAATCAACATCATTTTTATCAATATATTCTTTCATATTCTGTATAATTTTTTTTACATTCACAATATACAAAACTGTATCTATTCTTCACTTTCTCTTCTATTTTAACTGATTATATTTCAAAGTCTTGAAATAAGATTCAGCCAGCATATTTGTTAATTTTGGTACAAAACTCTTTCTAATGATCTGCTCGTTACTATTTTGGGTAATACCTTTAATATTAAATAAAAATGCAAAAAAAATGCTAAAAAGGACTATATTTTCAATGATATATATAATATTATATGTTAAGAAAAGCCTTTTTCTCGGTGGTTTTCACTACATAAATATATACTTCTAATGATTCTATTTAAATCAGTATATTTAATAACTAAATTGGATGCATATTAATCAATAAAATAGCATTTTTATTGATATTAGAACAATAGACCTGATACATACAACACAATAGCCAAAATCTGCACAAAGAACAATAGACCTTAATTTCCGTGAGGGTAAGTATTTTATAAAATGCAGAATCCGTGGAAGGTTAAAAATGCTCCTAAGCTTTTTTGTTTAATAAACAATCACAAATAAGTAAATAAACAGACAATGAACAAAGAGTTGTTTTATAAAAGTGATGAATTATCATCACCATTCATGAAACCAAAGACACCAGTTAAAAAAATTATTAAAAAAAAGACTAAGAGTAATGATATTTGGAATTTGGAAAATTTTATTAAAAATCAATTTCATAAAGAATTTAATAATGATCAGTCAAATATAAATGCGAAAGATTATAAATGGATACATCCAAATAATAAACTTATAAACATTTCATTACAACCATGGATAACAAATTTACCCACTGCAATCGAGTCATCATTAAACTTATATGCAGATCAATTTGAAAATACAGATATTGATATACATAAAATTAAAACAAATTTAAATAAAGATATCTTAAGACAAATTACAAAACAATTAAGTAAGTCGCACATACCTGCATTGACAAATGTAGAAAATGACTTGGATCCAGAATATATCTTTGCCAAGAGACAATATTTACAATCAATGATAGATTTAACACAGAAGGATATTGATATTTTACAAACTGAATTATCGAAGGAAAAGGAACAATTAACAAAGGCAACTGATTTTAAATCAAATTTAATTAAACAAAATAATCAATCCTTGAGACAAAATCTTTTAAATGAAACTTTACATCCAATAATGAATAAAATTATACAAAATGAATTTGGTTTGATTAAAGACACAATACAAGAAGATAATAAATACAACGGTCCCATGAGAAGAAATAAAGGTAAATATAATTTAATCTTATCCTCTTCTTCCACTACACAACAAAATCAAAATGATGAATATGAAATCTTAAATCAATCATTACCTTCACTAACAAAATTAAACCAATTCATACCAACAATGACTGATCGGATTGATAATATAATATCCAAGGACCAAATATATAATCAATTATTCAAATAATAAGCTTTTAAAGCTTTAAGGTTGGTATAACATTATATAGTGTGCGGCACGTGACCATTACACGATTTTTTCAATATCAAATTTTTTTTTTGTGCGTTACCAAATCAAGTCAATTAATTGATTGGAAACAAAACAATATACCAAACAATTTAAATACAATTTTAATATATATATAGATATTCTTTTTAAAACTAGAAACACATATCGAAGGGATCCTATTAACTTGTGAATAATTATCTTTATCAATATCAGAATTGGGTGGATTACAAATGAAACCAACTTATAAGAAGAAAGAAACAGGATCTAATATCCCTACTTCAACATTTTTTGAATCAAATGAAACTACAAAACAATATAATGATCGTTTAGATTATTTATTAGTTAATTCCATTGGTCATCAAGTTAAAGTTACTGTCGCCTCGGGGATACAATATTTGGGTCTCTTAGTGGCATCAAATTTAGAAAGTAAAGATGGTGTTGATATTGTTTTACAAAATCCACAAAGATTAGATAACAGTAACAGTACTGATGATGAACCTAGATTGGAATCTAATGGGAATCTTTTAATTCATGGATCTGATGTTATGGAATTAGAATTAAATAAGATTGATTTAAATTTAGATGATTCTAAAATTGCATTGGCCAATGAAAATGCAATCATCACTCCAATTGAAAAGGAAACTACTGCCACTAATCCTCCTACCGAATCTATTAAGAAACCACAATTTAAGACTGATGTTGATATCTCTGGTAATAATAAACCATTAAAGGAAAGAGAATTACAAAAATGGGTCCCAGATGAATTACCATTGGATTCAAATTCAACATTAAAAGAATCACCACCACAAACTTTAGAAGAAAGTTCTGGTACTTGGGATCAATTTTCTGTTAACGAACAAAAATTTGGTGTTAAATCAACTTATGATGAACATTTTTATACCACTAAGATTAATAAAAATGATCCAAATTATCAAGAAAGATTAAAAGAAGCACAAAGATTAGCTGAAGAAATTGAAAATCAAGGTACCTCAGGTAATATTCATCTTGCTGAAGATAGAGGTATTATTATTGACGACTCTGGAATGGATGAAGAAGATTTATATTCAGGTGTTGATAGAAGAGGTGATGAATTATTAGCCTCTTTAAAGAAAGTGAATATTAGTAATACTCCAAATGGTAAGGATACTGACAATAATAATGTAAATAAACCAAATAAATATGTTCCACCAACTTTAAGAAATCAACCACATCATATGGATCCAGCAATTATTTCTTCGACTACAGCTAAGAATAATGTCGTTGTGCCAAGTATTCCAACTCCCGCTCAATCTCCAAAGGTTGAAATTAAAGAAACCAAGGACAATACGGAAACCAAGGAAACTAAAGAAGTTAAAGAAGCTTCCAAACCTGTCAAACCAAATATGTCAAGAAAGGAAAGCTTACCACATGATTCTGTTGCTTCAAGAGCTTTACATAATCATCATACTAATGCCAGAGAATCCCCAAAACCAAGAATCCCATTACCATCTTCCAAAGAGGCTCAAATTGAAGAATTGAAAAATTTCTCTGAGAAATTTAAAGTTCCATATGAGGTTCCAAAGGATATGAAAAGGATGGATATTAAATCTTCTCCATCTCAAAGTGGTAACGCTAAACCAAATGACGGTAATAAGACTCACCAAAGAAGACGTCCACAAGGTAGTTTCTTTGGTGCTAAGAAATCACGTACTGGTAATAAGAAAGATATTTTTAATAAAGAATTTAATTTTTTCACCAAGGCAAAACAAATTCATGATGAGGAGAAAGGAATGGAACCATTTTTCATTGAAAAACCATATTTCACTGCTCCAACTTGGAATGGTACCGTTGAAGAATCCTTTAAAAATTTCTTCCCTGATGAAGGTACTGCTATTCAACAAGCTCAAATGAAATTACAAAAACGTCAAATGGCAATGAATGGTGGTGCCATGAACCCAGCCGCTGCAGCCGCTGCAGGAATGATGGGTATGAATAATAATGGTATGATGTTTTCTGGTGCTGGTGGACCAAATATGGGTGGTGCTGGTGGTGCCAATATGAGAATGAATAATGCTGCCATGATGGGATTCCCTAGTCAAACTGGTATGAACCCAATGATGAATGGATTTCCTGGTGCTGGTGGCATGTATGTTCCATTCCAACCACAACCAATGTTTTACCCAAATATGGGTAATCCAATGATGCCAATGATGGGTGCTGGTGGTGATGACGTGGGTTCCAATCCACCATCACAAACCACTTCTCCACAAGTCCCACATGTTTATATGAACACTGGTGCTCCACCATTTGGTTTCACTGGTAATACTCCACCATTCCATCCAATAGCTGGTGGGAATAACAACAACAATAACCAAAACCACAACAACAACAGTGGTAATACTCGTGAACGTAACAATCATTATCATGGTCATCGTGGTCCAAGAAACAATAACCGTAACGCTGCTCAAACTCAAACTTAAATTTAAATCAGATATTAAAGAATCTTTTTTAAAGTACAATTAATTTTATTCCTTTTATACTATCAAACAAGTATATCTATATATTTGTATATCTTTTAATGTGTTTAACGATTTGACTGTTTTCACTATGTTTATTTTATTATCTTTAGATAATTTGTACATTTTCAGTTAGGCGCCGACGTTTTTTTTTTCAAATCAATGTAAAATATCGTTTACGCCTAAACGAAAACCACTAATCCCTGCCAGAGATATAAGAATTTACGTCTGGGGAAAAAAGATCTCTTGAAATATATAAAGGTAAGTAAGTGCACAATTCTTGACAGCTGAAGTTGTAAGTTAAGAAACATGAAACTTGGCAGGTAAAAGAAAAAAAGATATCTCGAATGAAAATGGCAGGCAAGGATATTAAACAAGAGGAAGTCACTGAAAGGTTATTAGAAGAAACCAATGGTATTGACGAGAATCTTTTTGAGAGAGGCCATGCCCGTAGAATGGGACATTTAGAAAACTATTTCGCCCTTTTACAAAGACAAGATTTATATGGTAATTTTGCAAGTTATTGTGAATATGATACTTTAATTAATGTTACAAGATTAGGTCCAATCCTAAGAAAAATCTTTTTCAAACATCCTATCTTAGCGCATACCATAATTCCCAAAAATTATCCAAATCATGAAGAATTTTATTTGGATAAAGCATATTTGGAACAAGCTTATCCTGAACATGATTATATTAAGGTTTTACCAAAATTACATTTAAATGATATTATTATTAATGAACAAGAACAATATAAAGATAAAATCAGTGAAATCTTGTTACAATTCAGAAAGGATAATTTTGAGATCACTGAACAAGTAACAGAAATGATTTCACAAATTAGAATCCCAATCTGTCATCCAACCAAACCTAATTGGAGGTTACTAATCCTACCTGAAGGTGAAGGTAAAGAAAATTTCAAACATATTGTTTATATTAGTAACCATTGTTGTTCAGATGCCATGAATGGTGTTAATATATTCAAAGATATTGCAGACGGATTATCTCAAAGTGTTCCAACAGCTTCTAACGAAGACAATCAATTAATCTATGATTACGAAACAGATTATGAAAATTTCTCTAAGATTCCAATCCCAATTACAGATAGAATTGATTATAGACCAGGAATGGTGGCTATGGGTAAATTTATTGGTACCACAATGATCATGAATTATTTAACATTCAGATTTAAAGATAGTCAAACAGACAAGATTAAACAAGATACAAGAGAGAATTTTCATTATAATCTTAATATTACATGGGATCAATTGACTAAATTGAAACCTATCTTAACCAAGCATGAAGCTTCCATTACTGGATTTTTACAAGCTTGTTTATTTATTACTTTGGCTGAACAAGGTATCTTTAAAGATAAGAAATGGAATGAACTAGGTTTTGATATGAGTATTCCTAATGATAATAGAAAGAATTTACCTAGTGATTTAGTGGAGGAACAATATAAATATGGTTCTAACGTTGGTGGATCTCATTATTCCTTTTTGTTATCAAGTTTCCAAAGAGATCAATTATGGGAATTAAGTAAGTATTACACTGGGGTGATTCAAAATGCAGACTATAATGTAGGTCTTGGTACAATAATGTTAGATATGGTTTATAAGAAACAAAATGTGGATAAAATAATTTCAGAATCCTATTTGGGTAATAAACGTGGTGGTATAATCTTAAGTAATATTGGATTACATGAACATAAAGGTAGTATTGGTATTCAAGATTTGAAATTTGTTCAAGACGTTGGAGCATTAAATTTCGCATTAGTTGTTAATGTTTGTAGTACTAAAGTGAAAGGTATGAATGTATGTATTAGTGGTGTGGAAGGTACCATTGGTGATAGAGAACAGTTTAAAATCACTTGTGATGCTTTAAAAACTTTCATTCAACAATATTGTAAATAAAAGAATTGTGTTTAGATAGTTTTATAATGAATATATTCAAGTGCTTAACACCTTATCTAAGATTTCGATATAGGATGGTTAATTGTTGAAAAAAAAGAAAAAAAGCTTTAGAAGTGAAATTTCATTTCTAATGTGATGACTTCGAGAATTTTGAGATGAAAACATTGGAAAACAAGTGAGAAACGCTTACAAGAGTAGTTGTGTTGCATTTTAGCATATAATAATATAATCACAAACATGACAGAGACTAAAAATAGCCTCCCGATGGATATAAACAGTAAGGATATTAATTCAATAAAAACGCGTCTTAGAAATACACCAGATTTAATAGAGTTATCTAACTCAACTCCACCACAACAGTGGACATCAGATGATAAATCACAATTTAGTGATGTCGAGAGTGTTACTAGTTCAACTTCATCATCAAGAGCCAAAAGATATTTTTGTGATTATGATGGATGTAATAAGGGTTTCACAAGACCTTCGTTATTAACTCAACATCAACAAACATCACATCAGGGGATTAGACCATTTACGTGTGATCAATGCAATAAGACTTTCACAAGGAAATCCCATTTGGAAAGACATCTTATATCACATATGAATGATAAAGATAAACCATTTCATTGCCCTGTTTGTAATAAAGGTTGTACCACATCACAACAATTAAAAAGACATGAGATTACACATACAAAATCATTCCATTGCCCATACGAAGGTTGTTCGGAAACATTTTATAAACATCCACAATTAAGATCACATATACTTTCATTCCATTTAAATAAATTAAATTGTGAAATATGTGATAAACATTTCCAAAGACCATATAGATTAAGACAACATATGGCTAAATATCATAATCCTAATAATCTAAATCCTTATGCTTGTAATTTCTCAACATGTTCACAATCTTTCAAGACATGGACTATGTTACAGAATCATATTAAGAATGATCATCCCAAATTATCATGTCCCGTGTGTCATAAATATTTAGTTGGTGAAGATGGGTTAAAAATGCATATGAAGATTCATGATGATTCTATTATAATGAAGAAGAATTGGAATTGTTCAATATGTCAGTTGGAATTTAATAAAAAGATGGATTTAATACAACATTATAAGAGTGATCATCCTGAGGTTCCATTTACATTTGAACAAGATCCAAATGAACTTTCCAACAACAACAACAACAACAACAACAACAACAATACACATCAACCAAGACACATGGATGGTCCAGATATAAATTCTGAACCCAATAATATTCAAAATCAAGTTAATATAGAGACATATTTAAATGAAACCTATAATTCAGGTATTAAGTTGTTACTTAACACAGTGGGGAGGAAATTCAAGTGTACATTTCAAGGTTGCCATAGAACATTTAAGACCCAGGAGAAGTTTGAAGTCCATTTGAACAAACATAAGATCCATCAATTGAAGTTGAGAGTGTTGGAAGAGAAAGAAGCCCGATTGAAAGACAGTAAAGAGACAGAAACACCTTAAACTTATGTATATATATATGTAGATACATTACTTTAAATGGTTTAATTACACATCACCCTTATCTCCGTCGTATCTTAATCCTCCAACATCCTTTCCTGCTATTATTCCTCAAATCTTGCCAGTGACAGCCTCTTTGTGTTTTGGCAAAGACAATAACAATAGCCATTGATTATGCCCCACCGTTTAAAATCTGAAATTTTATGAAATTTATTGAAATTTTCTGGAAAATATCGTTTATCTGTAAAGTCCGATGAATGGGTCTATCTCTCGTTAATTTTACTTTTGATTCTCAAGATCATTCCATTCTATCTCTTCGAGCAACTACCAAGGTAAGAGACTCTCAGAGGGATTGGAAAGTTGTGGCAACCAAACAAGAACGAATCGGTCCATAAGCGAGAGGGAAGTCATCTAATAACTCATACCTTCGTTTGCTTCACAGACTCTTTATATAAAATAGAGTAATTTCAAACAAACAAGCCTCTTGCATAAAGTGTTTTTCCCCATTGAATTTATAAACGAAGTGAGTTGCCTATAACCGGTAAGATACGTTGCACTAAAACATATATCTTTATAACTTTTATATATATTGGCAGCGTTATTTGATTACTAATTACTAAACTCAGATCCTATTCAAACTCACAAAGCAAGCAAAGCAAGCAAAGCAAGCAAATATAAATTATATACAAATATGTCCTTAACTGATGCGGATAATAAAATTACTTACGACGCTATAGTCATTGGTGCTGGTGTCATTGGTCCATGTGTAGCCACAGGGTTAGCCAGAAAGGGTAAGAAAGTGTTGATCGTCGAAAGAGAATGGACACAACCAGATAGAATTGTAGGTGAATTAATGCAACCAGGTGGTGTTCGTGCTTTAAGATCCCTTGGGATGGTTCAATCAATTAATAATATTGAAGCACAACCTGTTACAGGTTATACTGTTATGTTTAATGGTGAAAAAGTTGATATTCCATACCCTTATAAATCTGATGTTTCACCATTGATTAAATTAGACGATTTAGTTCATGATGGTAATGATCAAGTAGTTGATGATAAATATATTACAAGAAAAGATTTTGAAGATGATGAAAGAGAAAGAGGTGTAGCTTTTGTTCATGGTAAATTTTTAACAAATTTAAGAGAAATCGTGAAAAGAGAACCAAATGTAACATGTTTACAAGGTAACTGTATTGAAATATTGAAAAGTGATAACAATGAAGTCATTGGTGCTAAAGTTGATGTACCAAATAGAGGTAAAGTGGATTTTAAAGCAAATATTACTTTTATTTGTGATGGTATCTTCTCACATTTTAGAAAGGAATTAAATCCACAACATGTTCCAACTGTTAATTCATCTTTTGTTGGGATGGCTTTATATGATACTGCTTTACCAACTGAACAACATGGTCATGTTATCTTAGGTAATAATCATATGCCAGTTATTGTTTACAAGATTTCTCCAAATGAAACAAGAATCTTATGTGCTTATAATTCTGCTAAAGTGACTAAAGATATTAAATCATGGATGATTAAAGATGTTCAACCATATTTACCAAAGGAATTAAAACAAGCATTTAACACTGCATTAGCCTCTGGGAAATATCGTGCAATGCCAAATTCATATTTACCAGCAAAACAAAATGATGTTATTGGTCTTTGTGTCATTGGTGATGCTTTAAATATGAGACATCCATTAACTGGTGGTGGTATGACTGTAGGTCTTAATGATGTTGTTTTAATGTTACAAAAGATTGGTGATTTAGATTTTAATGATCGTGCAACTGTTTTAGATGAATTATTAGATTTCCATTATGATAAGAAAAATTATGATACTGTGATTAATGTTCTTTCAATCGCATTATATTCCTTATTTGCTGCTGATTCAAAGAACTTAAAGGCTTTACAAAAAGGTTGTTTCAAATATTTCCAACGTGGTGGTGATTGCGTTAATGTCCCAGTTCAATTCTTATCCGGGTTATTACCAAGTCCATTCCAATTAACTAAAGTATTCTTTGCCGTGGCCATTTATTCTGTTTATTTAAATATTGAAGAACGTGGGTTCTTAGGATTACCAATGGCTTTATTAGAAGGGATAATGATTTTGCTCACTGCCGTGAAAGTGTTCACCCCATTCTTATTAGGTGAAATGATGGGTTAATGTACTCTTTATCTTTCTTATTCTATACATATTTATACAATTTCACTATGTGAATTTAATAACATTATTATACTTAAGTTAATTTAGTTTCAAGAAAATAAAAATTGTTTAGAAAAAGAGAAGAGGTTTTCTAAAGGGAGGTTCCAATTCAACAAGACAAGATTGGACAACACGAAGCCTCAAGATGGAAAGATCATTATTTATGCGTTGGGCTAAAGTTTACATTGTTGGCGGTGCAATCATCGGTTCAGGTGTGTTATTATATAAATATAGTCGTCCTACAGATGAAGAATTAATTAATAGATTCTCTCCTGAAGTAAGAAAAGAATATGAAAGAAACAAAAATTTGAGACAGGAGGAACAAAAGGAGTTAATGAAAATTGTTCAACAGAGTGCTAGTAGTAAAGATCCAATTTGGAAAACAGGACCTTTAGAATCTCCATTTGAACGTGGGAATACTACTCCATATTCATCAAATGCAATTCTTGAAAGAGCTAAGAGACAAGATGTGGAGAGACGGGAAAGGGAAGAAATGGATATTGTGAGACAAAATTTACAAACTTTACACAAACAACAACAGGAGGAAGAAAGTTTAAAGACTAATAAACCGTGGTGGAAAGTCTGGTAAATTTCTCTCTCTCTCAAAATTAAAAATATTCTTAATATATTCTAATGCTGTAAATTCATATATATATATATATTTATTTATTTATTCATAATTACAATTATTTATTCACTATTGATAATCTATCAATGTCTCAGATCCCGCCAGTATTATCTTCAAGCAGTGAAGAAAACGCCAAAACGCGTCGCGTCAACTGCACTGGTCACAAAAAAAACAAATAGATATAAAGCTCATCGAATTCGGATTTCAACCTTCGAGGCTAACTTCCACTTAAGAAAGAATTGTTGCTCTGAACAAATACTACTCATCCAACTACACCAATACACAACAATGACTGACGCTAAGCAAGCCAAAAATAACCATTCTTTAAAGATTCAATTGCGTTCTAAAGACGCTACTGTGCCAACTAAAGGTTCTTCCACTGCTGCTGGTTACGACATTTACGCCTCCCAACCATGTGTCATCCCAGCCCAAGGCCAAGGTTTAGTCGCTACTGACATCTCTTTCACAGTACCAGTCGGTACTTATGGTAGAATTGCTCCACGTTCTGGTCTTGCAGTTAAACATGGTATTCAAACTGGTGCTGGTGTTGTTGACAGAGATTACACTGGTGAAGTTAAAGTTGTCCTTTTCAACCATTCTAAAAAGGATTTTGAAGTTGCCAAGGGTGAACGTGTCGCTCAGTTGATCCTTGAAAAGATTATTGATGATGCTGAAATCATTGTTGTCGATTCTTTAGAAGAAAGTGAAAGAGGTGCTGGTGGTTTTGGTAGTACTGGTAAATGATTTTTTGTTTTTTACCATTTATCCTGTCCAACCATATATAATATCTAAATACAACCATTTTGTACACTATATTCTTAATATAAACGTCATATTGTAACCTTTACACCATTATTACAGTACTAATTTAGGAAATTATACTATGTGAAAATGGTGTTGTGCGGGTAACCATCCTTATTAAATTGTTAAAACATAAACAAAAATATTAAAAAAGCGATTAGGATCTTTTTAAAAGATATACAAAAGTTGATGCACAATCACATTTGCAATTATATATAGTGTACCCTCCAGAATAACATCAACAGTTCAATGGATGCTTTATCGGATACGGCCAGTGCGTCGAGGAAGCATGTATATCCATTGAGAATGGAAACATTGCCGTTAAATGGTCCGTCACAACAAACAAAGGATTCAAATATTGTTCAATCGACACATCAAGATTTACCTAAAGAGAGTGACATTACTGATTCACCAAATAGTATAATAACTACTTTATCACCAAATGATATGGTTAACACAAGAAATAAGAAAAGAAATTTGAGTGGCTCTAAGAATCCAAACAAAAATGTTGTTGAAGAAAATGATGAGGATTTCAGATTCAAGAGACATAAAAACAAATTAGGTGGACCCTCTTTAGTAGAAAGATTAGACACATTACAAAATAAACAACCACCAAAGAGAATGGAAAATTTTGATTCCTCTTTTCCGCTCCATCCATCATCTCAAAATAATAATATTAATAAACATACTCCATTACTCCATGATCAATCTGATCTGTCTCCAGAGGCCTCTATTTTATCTTCAGCGGCGCAAAGCAATAATCAATTGAATAACCCACCGTTATTACCTCCAAATGTCAATTCTCAATATCCAAATCAAATGTATCCAATGTACTATATTCCAATACCGACATCTCCAATTAATCCACAATATTATCCATCTAATAATGATAATAATGGTGTAGAAAATAATGGTCAACAAGTTCCAATGATACCAAATCCATCTTTTCAACCATTTTTCCAATACCCACCAAGTTCACAACCATTATTACAGTCATTCCCACCATATATGCCTTCACAACCCCAGATGGATAATTATTCAAATCAAAATAATACTAAGAGATCTAATAGATACTCATTATCTGGTAATCGTGGTAGAAGATTATCCATTGTATCTAACAGAGGACATAGTATAATTATGCCACATTCTGATATCCCAACTGATGAATATTATAGACATTTAACTGATTCAAATGTGTCAAATAAATTGAAACAATTATTTACCTGGTGTGCAGTGAAGACTTATCATGATTTAAATGAAAGAGAATCTGCCATAATTAATAAAAAGATTGATCATACCAAGGATGACAAAAATGGTACTATATTGAGTTACTTAAATTCTAAAAAGATGACATTAGGTATTGTTAATGATTTTATTAACGATTTACAACATGGTACCGTTGATATCGATTGGAATGTTCCATCTGATCCACATTATAAAAGCAAATCTCAGGAAGAACATGAAAATTTACAAGCACAAAAGAGTAGTAAAGAAACTATACCTGGGGAAGATCCTGTTTTACAAGAATTATTTGATGATGACGATGAAACTGAAATAAATAAGAATGATCCTGATAATGTTACCTACTACAATGATGGGTTACATAAGAAACAGTTTAAAAAACCACAAACAAAGAAACCTGTTCTTGAACCTACAAATAAACCATCTAAACCAGTCAAGAGAACTTTAGAAAATTTACTACCAAATCCAAGGAATGCAGAAAATGAGACGCATCTAAAACTTTTGAATGAAACTATTGATAAATTGAAAGATGAACTTAAGGAGTGGAAAGAGGTCATAGATAACAGCCACCCAGATGAAGAATGGAATAAATTATCCGAGTTGACAAAATCACATGTACCAAATACACACCCAGAAGCTGAATTATCCCAGGAGATTGATAATATATACTCTAAATTACTTGATATTCAATCTGGATTGCCAGAAAGAGTCAATAAATTACAATCCCATTCTCATTTATACAAGTCACATACTCAGTCTTTAATTGAATCTACAAGTCACAGGATCGATGTCTTGATGACGGAATTTAAGCATAAACAAAAGTTGAAAGTTAAAAAACCTAAGAACACAAGACAATTCCTTTTAAATTTGGCAAACGCTCGCAATAAGTAGTGCTATAGATGTAAACATTCAACCCGGTCATTCTTATATTTTTCAAGTGTTATTTTTATCATCAATCGGTACAACCTTAATATTCTTTCTTACCAATTCATATAGCATATACATAGATAATAATTCAAATTGTAATAATATTTTAAAAATATGATTAGATTAATAAAGCCATCCAGTTGAAAGCCAACCTAGATGTCCTGGTCATGGCATAGTTCAAGTAATCAGTTCATGGGCAAGGGCAGCAAAAATGTAATATACCTGAGCTTATACAGTATGAAGATTCAATATTAAACCTAATTAACCTGATGTAGATACTTATATAGATATCCACTCCAGCGATATCTATTATAATATGTCTTAACTAACTCTATCTTTACATAACAATCTAATTCAACTAAATATTTATATAGTTGTTTATGATATAAAACCTTATTGGCTTCTTCTTCGTGATCATTCACAACTATATAGATATACTTAGTTGTATTAGTTTGTTAAGTTAGATTATAGGGTAGTTAATAAATATTGTAATAGATATCACTAGAGTGGATATCTATATAAGTATCTACATCAGGTTTAATTAGGTTCAATATTGAATCTTCATACTGTATAAGCTCAGGTATATTACATACACAAAAAAAGTAAAGGGGGCGAGCTGGGAATTGAACCCAGGGCCTCTCGCATATTTGTGTAAATAAACTTACCCAAAGCGAGAATCATACCACTAGACCACACGCCCATTTGTTTAATATCCAAAAAAAGTATTGGTGATATTTTTGATAAAGATATTTTTACACAAGGATTTGCTAAAGTTTCTATATATATGCTCAATTCTTTCAAGTAAAATCCACTTACAGTTGAAAATATGCTTCAGATGGGTTTAGTGTTATAAAAATTTAAAGCTACAAGTTAACTATCTAAAATGAAAAAGGTTTTCCTTTAAAGCCACTAATATTTACCACGTTAGACTGGCTTTTTTTATTTTACTTAGAAGCAAAAAATATCTGATAGACATTCAATGTCCTGACCTTCCTTTATTATCCTCAAAAGGCTTATGGATCCTTCTAACTTCCTTATTAAGATTGACATTGCAGTCTATTATAGATAAAAAAAGCTCTGTGATGGGCTGATTTTCCTCTCAAAATCCCAACAAAATTGATAAACCATAATTTCCACCATTATAATCATTAACAGGGGTTTATTAGTGCGTCACTGGACCTGCCACTTCGACAGTGTCCACTATCAATTTCTTCTCAGAACAGTGTAGAACCTTTTCTTAGTAAGCAACCGGGTAAATATTCAATATTGAAAATCTGAAAAATTTTAAAGTTGGCGATGAGCTTGACTAAATCTGAAAGGTGTTAAGTGATTAATGAGTAAGAGGTAATATTGAAGATTAACAGATAGTAGAATTCGATATTATTTAAAGATAATTTATTAAGGGATTTGCAGTTCGAATACAAAGTTTTATTTCCTTTCGTTTGACTGCTCTTTTTTTTTAATCAAAGTTTATTTTTCCTAAGGTTATTATTTCCGGCTTATAGATCAGAATTCTAATAAACTCACCCTATCCCCAATGTCTAACGAAGAATTAAGTAATACCAACATCCCAGTTGAAGAAGACGCTGAACCACAAGAAGAGTTTATCAACAACGATGAAGTGGAAGAAGTTGTCCCAGTTAATGAAGGTGATGAACCTATCGATGAAGATGATGAAGAAGAAGACATCCCAATGGAACAAACTTTAGAAATTGATATGTCTAATAACTCTAAAACCTATTTTGACAAGCATACTGACTCTGTCTTCACTTTAGCTCACCATCCATCTTTACCTTTAGTTGTTTCTGGTGGTGGTGATAACATCGCTCATTTATGGACCTCTCATTCTCAACCTCCAAAATTTGCTGGTTCTATCAATGGCCACACTGAATCTGTCATTGCCAGTGGTTTCACTGCTAACGGTAAATTTTTAGTTACCGCCGATATGACTGGTAAGGTTATTGTCCAAATTGGTGTCAAAGGTGGTTCTCAATGGAAACAATCTGCAGAATTAAATGAAGTGGAAGAAGTTGTTTGGTTAAAATGTCATCCAACCATCAATAATGTCTTCGCTTTTGGTGCCATCGATGGTTCGGTCTGGTGTTACCAAATCAATGACGATGGTTCGTTAGAACAATTAATGAGTGGTTTTGCTCATCAACAAGACTGTACTAATGGTGATTTTATTAATATCGATCAAGGTGAAAATACCCTTGAATTAGTCACTTGCTCCGTCGATGGTACTGTCATTGGCTGGAATTGTTACACAGCTCAACAAACTTTCAAAATAACACAAGCAGAAACCAAAGGTTTAATAGCCCCATGGGTATCTATAGCTGTTGCTCCATCTAATTTAACTAACGGTAATGCTGCTATCGTTGCTGTTGGTGCTAATAATGGTATCTTAGCTATCGTTAACGCTAATAATAATGGTGCTGTTTTACATCTAGAAACAGTTGTTGAACTAAAACCAGATCAAGAAGAATTAGATGCTTCTATTGAATCCATCAGTTGGGCCCAAAATTTTCCACTTATGGCTGTTGGTTTAGTCTCGGGTGATATCTTATTATATGAAACCACTACATGGAGAGTTAGACGTAGATTTACTTTAGAAGATTCTGTAACTAAATTATTATTTGACGGCGATGATATCTTTGCCTCATGCATCAACGGTAAAGTGTATCAGTTCGATTCCAAGACTGGTCAAGAAAAATTTGTTTGTACAGGTCACAATATGGGTGTCTTAGATTTTGTTTTAGTCAAATCTAATGATGCATCGCAACCAAGAAAGGTGATTACCGCGGGTGATGAAGGTGTTTCTTTAGTTTTTGAAGTACCAAACTAAATGCATGTAATTAAAACCCTTAGAAATAATTCAACTCTCATACTAGAATCATATTGATCTTTTACAATATATGCATACAAATCCATATATATTATATATCTATATCCATATTAATAATTCTGTACAATAAAATTATACACCCTTCTTTCGTTGATGTCCTTGCCGATCATTTCTTGAAAACAGTCAATTACCGGGCTTGCCTGTTGGACACACTTTAACAGTAGAATAATTAGTCTTTGAGACGGTTTCAATTTTGGTGACTAAACGTACTGGTTTCTTTTCAATAACATCAGTATTTGACTTAATATTTGCATTCTTTGCAACACTGGTTATAACTGTTGGAGTATTTGGGCATTTTGTTTTAGAACTTGCATAAATGTCTGACGTGACAGTAAATGAATCATAAGTCTTCCACGGCTCAGCTGTTGCAATCTTAGCACCTGGAATATGTCCATCTTTTGGAATGCTAACAAAATCATTATTTGAAGAGTTTGTGTCATCATTGATCTTACCCATGGAAATCAAGTAATTATCTAAATCATAAACCACATAGGTAGATTTCAGAAAAGAATCACCTAGAATAAATTCATTATCACCACGTAATATAGCAAAGGCACAAGTGTTACTGTCATCTTGTGGAGGTAAAATAAGATCAGCTAATCCGACACCAATGTCAATATCACCAAAATCAAAAGTAAAAGTTGTGTCTAAAAGTTTTTTTTTATCAGGGCATTCAAATACGTAAATACCATCAGCCTCACTCCAAGTGGCCCCAACAAAGGCTGCCATCTTGTCAGAAATCAAACTTGGAGCAGAAATTAAAGTAGAACCCGAATCTAGTAATACTGGATATTTTACTGACATGAAAGTTTCAAAATTACATTGACTAGCTTGTTTTGCACCAACACCTTGAATAGTTAATGACAAAGTAGCTGGGTTACTAACCGCTGTTGGATACATATTAATCATTGGGAAAGTCACTAAATCCCCTTTATAGCCATTCTTGTCCACTGAACCAAATAAAATACTACTGTTATCGTCCATTAATGATAAAGAATAAGCAACAGTGTCAATAATATTTTCATTCTTTAAGATTTTAGGGAAGTTATTATAATACTTATTTGGAGCATTATCATATCCAGTAACGGACTCTCTTCTTTCGAACCCAATACCAAATACACCACCTAAAGGTGTGGTAGCCTCTTCAGCTAAACCGAACGTAACATCTGTAATAGCGACACCATTAACATGAAAAGTTTCTTTAGCCCATTTCCCATCTGCAAAAGTTTTATCCTCATATTGAATGTAAAATCTCTTATCATTATCAAGTTGAAAAGAAGAAGAATGAGCTGAATTGAAGGTCTTAATTGCCGAACAATCAATAGTTTTACCTCCAATTGGTGTGTTGTTGTATCTTATACTGTCAGGGTTAGGATTGCTATCAAAGTTACTTTGACAAAAAGGATTTGAAGAACTCATTAACCATGTATCTGCGGAACCAGTGTCAAATAAAACTGTAATACTTTGAGGAGGATTACCAATATTCAATGTAGTAGCAAAGTAGGTATCTTGTTCATAGTCAAGATGGAATTGCAAATGTTCACGTTTTTGTAAATTGTTTGTTGAAGAAGAGTCAATTTTTGTTAGTTTACCATTGAGTAACAGCTGTGCTGTCGATATACCTATCACAGACAGTAATAAATAAAGTTGAGATTTTAAAGTCATTTTGTCTTTGATATTTTAGATATCTTCTTTTGTGACACAGTTTAGATAGCAATAACAAATTAAAAATAGGTCATCTCATTAGGCAATCGAATCTTCATATTTATAGTATCCCATTCACTTGAATATTTTTATTATAATTGTTTCAAACTATTTTCAGATTCGACTTTTATTGCAATTTGAATCGGTATTATTGTTTCATTGTGTAAATATCCTAAAAGGGAAATTTACGCGATGTTCACAGCATAATTCAAAGTTGTTCTGAAACAAAATTGAAAGATTGGATATTGTTAATAGAGAACATGTAGCCCGAGATATTTATTGACGAATAATAACACTGATGTGATTATATATTACATATTTTTATTAGTTCAAAGCATCTAAGGCCTTTAATTCAGCTTGAATAATTTTAATGATATCTTTTCTCTTTTGCTTTAAAACCTTCTTTCTTTCGGGTTCAACGTCAACAAGATCAACACCGTCTAATTCAATTAGTAATTTCAATAGCATTTCATTACAATAGTTTCTTTCATAGATTTCCTTTTCATTTTCCTTATTGAATGATTCTAATAATTTTTCAATTCTTGGTTTAAATTCGTTTTTATATCTTAAGGAAACATTTTCAATTTTACCTTCTAACGTCAATGGGACAGGTTTATCCTTTTTACCAGCGTTGACTTTCTTATTTTGTTTTGAGTTGCCCTTAGAGAATGTTCCCCAGATGTAGCAAGCAACACAGATGGCAAAAGTGGTAGTTGCAGCAATGGCAATAATGCGAGAGTCCTGGTTTTCAAAATCAAGAAGGCTCATCTTCAATGTATTATGTTTTTATTGGTAGGGTATAATCTACAATATGGACCTTTTAACTTGGTTATGGGTGAGCCAGGAACTGTCTAAGTTGTTTCTAAGATGTATCTATTTGAATATCTTTTCGTGCTTTTTAAAGATTGTAAAAATCAAATTCCATTTTAAATATGAGATATTGCAAGTAAGCAACCTTATATACAGTTCATTTGATCCCTTAAGAAGACATTCTAGAACGGTCAAATAAGGACTCAATTAGAATTTAACCACTAGGATTTGTTTTGACTATTTAAATAGTGACTTTTAATACCACTTTTTAGTATCTTTTTTTCTGCTTAGGTATAGGCAACAATTATCTCCAAATCTCTACGCCCCCTAACTATGAATGTACTGGTTGAAGAACCTACTTCTCCTACAATTAACTTTAAATTTGGCGATGATCAACTGTTAAATGCACAATATATACTTGAGTCCGATTTTAAATTTATATGTGAACTGACAAATGGCTTAGAAGGTAAATCTCCAACTGAGCAACAGAAAAGCTTAGATACACTAATTTCATTAATGAATATTGGCGATATGTTAAGAAATGAAATAAGTTTGGATTATGCAAAGGCAGTAAGTGAATTATACAATAGAATTAATTTATGTGAAACTTTAAATGAAAATGACCTCACAACAAATTTGAAGTTTGTTAAACTGATTAATATATGTACAGATAAATGTCCAACTCAGTCATACCCGAAAATAAACCTATTGAGTACATACTTGTTACACATTATTGATTACTTTAGAGATGTCTCAAATCAGAAAAATAAGCAAGATAGAACTAGCAACAATACAGATATTAATAATGATTTGTCTTTAAAAGTGCTTATATCTGAATTACTTTTCTTTTTTCTGCTTAACATGAAGAATAAACAATTTGATATTGAAATTAATTTCAAGTTTTACCTTGAAGATCTGATTTTTTTATTGGTTAACAAATACATCAATAATTTGAACTTCAAATATTCTTTAAAGGTTAAGATTCCTGGAAACAAAATCTTGAAGTCGCCCCGTTCAAGAGCAAATTCTAGGGCTAGTTCCAGCACATCATCTCTTCAGCAACATTCTTCAGTAACTCCAACAGAGTCTCGATACCCTTTGAAGTATGAGCTTTCTTCAAACAAAGGAATTACTCTAGCCAATGCAATCCCCAACCCAGTGATGATAAATAATGTTATCGAACGTACAATTCTTTCAAGGAGTTTGGTGTTATATACAACTACTAGAACAACTAATCCTGAATTTCCATCAATACTTTGGAAAAACCAGCATATAATGTTGTTCGTTTCAAGTTTATTAAAGTATCCAGATATTGAATTAAGTCTTGCATCGTTGAAATTTTTAGTTTATCCAATCATTTATTCCAAGAATGTTTATAAAAATGACAAGCAAAGTTTAACGAAGTGCCTTCCATATCTATTCCAGTCTCTGGACTACGATTATATACCGTTTTGGTTTGATCCTTTCAAAATCTTAACCAGGCTAATGAACTTGTACAACGAAGAAGATCCCGCTATTAATCCAGTGACAATTTACATTGAAAACTCTAATTCATATGAGCCATTCCTTGATCTATTATCTAAAAGTATCGCACATTCTTCTGAAAATGAATCTATTTCAGAAACATCCATCAGAATGATTCAACTATGGGCATCAATTGCTGCATTTGATGAAAGAACGAGGTGTACAGTCATTAGTATTCCAAATATTTTAACCAGATTAGGTAAAGATATTAAATCTCATATTGATTTATTGAATGAGTTCACTCAATATTATCTTTCAATCACTTCCACTGATTTGGATAGTAAAGAAAATTTGACAAAGTTTCCACCATTATATGATAGTAGATTAGTTTTATCATGGTTACATTTATTGAAGTCTTTTTCTAGAAGTGTAACTGCATTAAGAACAAAATTACAAAAAGCTCATTTAACTGAAACATTAACCAAGCTGTTGAATTCATCCTATATATTGACAAAAGTAGCTTATAATGTTGGTGGTGATTTCCTGAAAAAGGAATTAGAAATAATGGGATTAACCTTGGGTAATATTTGTAATTTTATGGTTGAATTTTCCAGTTTACAGGCATCTGTTCTACAAACTGATATTTTAGGAACCATAAAAGAAATACTAGATGATAATTTATTCAATCCCAATACTGAAAAAAACTTGAATCAAGAAAGAACTGCGGCTTTTAAAGGGTTAAATTTAGAAGGTATAAAGACCTATGCATTATGGGTATTAAGACATTTGATGTATAACTGTCCAAATTCTGAAAAGATGAAATTATTAGAAAGGATTCCATTTGATATTATTTTGGATTTTATTAATGATCCGTCTTGGCCTGTCCAAGAACAATGTTTCCAATTAGTAAGAAACTTGACTTGTAATTCAAGAAGAGTTGTCAATCTTTTATTAGAGAAATTCAAATATGCGGAATATAAGACAGATCCAACCACGGGTATAAAGAAACAGACTGGATCTACTTATTTGTTTGAGTATTTAGCTAGAAAGATGAGATTACTAGATATGAGGAATAAGAGTCAAAGAAAAACATTAGAGGCCATATTATATATTATTAATAATATTGCTGCAGTGAATGAAAATAAAAAGAAATTAGTTGTGGAACAGGATGAAATCCTAGATATATTGAAAGATATATTAGCTGAGTCATCACAAAATTCATCTAAATATGGCAATGATAGTGAATTAAAACTAGCCAGTCTTTGGGTGTTGAATAATTTATTATGGAATTCATCACTTTCTACTTATACACAATATGTGTTAGAAGGTTACAGTGCTACAGCTGGTAATAATTATAACGGAAGTTCCACTAATAGTAGTAGTAGTGAAGAGAGTATTTATATTTCAAACCATCCTGATGAACCCAAACCATTTACAGCCACTAGGGGTAGATCATCTTCATCAGAAGGTAACCAAAGTTCTTTTTCATCGTTTTCAGGCAATAACGAAGATGATACTCATGATAATGAAGATAAAGAATTCATTCATCCCTATGGTACATCTACAAGTAATAATAATACAAGTTCAGTTCATGCCAATGATTCCACAGTGGAAAGATGTAAGAAATTATCAGATATTGGATTATATGCCCTTGTAAAACAAAATATATTTGATGAATCATTAGATGTAAGAGAAAAAGCCAGAACTTTATTATATCATATGGATTTATTATTGAAGAGTGCATAGAAATTTTCTAAATATATACATATTCGTAGAGTTAACTTTAATAAAATAGAAGTTTTAGATTATTTAAGTTAGAAAGATATTAGTACTTATTTTTATTATTGAGAACCGTTAATGATTAATTAAAAAAATCTTATATAATATTACTTTAAATAAAAAACCATATAAATATACAAAAAGGAAGATTTTAATTGTGTCAGTTTGTTTTGAATAAGATTAGAGAGATAAATTGAAAATTGGATTATAAATTGAATAAAACAATGATTAATTTTAATCTTGAGTCTTTTGAGAACCACGTAATAAACCAGTTCTTCTGGCGGCAATTAAACCAGCCTTTTGACCAGCAACGGCACCTCTAGAAATAGTAGAAGCTTTACCAATATGTTGATGGTTACCACCACCATGAGGATGGTCAACTGGATTCATGG
>PPON03000051.1:0-77453 GCA_003708525.3 Monosporozyma unispora | reverse complement strand
TATTATTATTATTATTATTATTATTATTATTATTATTATTATTATTATTATTATTATGACTATTATCAATTATATGTGATAGATCACCTGGTCTTAACTGAGAATGATTATCATCTAACTGGACATGTTCATTATTTCTAAATGGATTATTACTTTGCAAGGTAGGTGCAGATGAAGGGACCTCATTAATATTATTATGTTGTTGTTCAGGTGGTAATTCATTAGAGAAAATAAAATTTACTGCATTTTCTAGATTCCCATCTGTTCTTTGCATAGCATCTGTGGCTACATCAATGGGTATCCCCATTTCCATTAAAGATTGAATACCTTGTTCCATTGCACAGTCTCCTTGTATATCCTCTTTTTTCTTTCTTAAAAGTTTATTAAATACAGTCTCTTTGTACAATACAGATTTAAGTGACCTTCTATCCGGTATCCTTTGCTTTTATCAAGCCTTTATTAGATTGCATCTTCTGTCTACCACCTTTAAATTTCAAATTTCATTTCTTACAGCTTTTGAAAGGTTACCCGAAAGATCAAATTTGTTTTCTAATATCATTGCGCCCTGCTTTAATCTCATCAGGTCTTGCCCCTTTTAACATCAATGGCCTATCAATCGCGGACCTCCCACCCTACGAATTAGAGCATGACGCGATGAATTTCAAAATTTGCAATCACCGTTAAATTTCTTTGCGACGCGCCATCATTCTGAGACTTGAAACACTGAAATATGTGAAATCGCTGATCCTCGTAATAATGATGGAATCACACACTCGCACGTTAATCATTGTGACAGCTTGCTTTCGTAGTCCTTACAATGTTAAATTCTGGAGTTTAGGGATATAACTCAGTAGACTTTCGGGACATTCTTTTGTCATGCCCGCGTTCCTTCTGGTTATAATAGATTAACAAAGAAAGTCATAGAAACTTTATACTTCAACAGAAAATGGGTGACAATAAACGGTAATTGCATTATACATATTAAACAAAAGGCCGATTAAGGGTAAACGAATGTAATATTTGCACCCACAAGTAATACCACATTCTATTCTTATTGTGTGATGAAAAAATTTCGATATTTGTGATAGTACCAGTAGTGATGTAACAGTTACAATGAGGTCTTCCAGAAAGGTTAATTTGGATTCAGCGGCAATATTCTCACAACAATATTGGAGAAAGTCATTTGAATAATAGTCTTTGCAATAAACAAGAGAACTGTCACAAGAATGGAAATGGTGATGTCTTGAGCGGCTAAAAGAACACAAAGAAAATTTTGATAAGTGGAAATGGGAAAATCATGATGACTTCACCAATTGAAGTATTTTACTCCTTGCATTTTATCTATTTTCTTTCTAATGACTTCAACGAAAAGAATGTTATTTCAAATTGAATGGATAAAAAAAAGGAAGGGTTTGTTCCGCTGGAAATTAACAGATACAAAAAATTATTCTTTAGAGCTCCGATAGTGCGATACTTCCAATGAGTATTGGATTATTACTTTGATATCACCATTGGAGGAGCTGGAAATTTTTCAAAAAAGAGTGGTGTGAAAAATTCCAATTGCACAATTGACTCAAGTAAAGTATCACAACTTTTCTAATGGAATCCTCGCACCTGAGAATTTTTCTTTTTTGGTATTCACTCGCAAAGAACTTATAAATCCGTGGAGAATTATAAGAAAAAATAAATATTATGATTACACTCGGAGATACCATAAGATTCAGGGAAGAGGTAAATTTAAACTCTGTATCCCACGTTCTAGCATCTTGCAAGAAAAAACAACAACAACAAACAAAACAAACAAAACCTGGAGGAATAATGAGGCAACAAAGATAACAGAAGCACCAACTTCAAGAGGCTGTTAATGTCAAAACAATCAATCCTCAGAAATTACGTAAACTTATTTTGTGTTGTTTTTTTTTCACTGTGACACCATAACTCAATAGCGATTATTTCTTTTTTTTTTGCCTTTTTTGATCTAACATTTTTAAAAAATGCATGAAAATATAATACATTTCCCAAGACTATCAAAGTCTACAGTGTATAACCTCTTAAAGTATTAGAACAATATAAACTTCTCCAAGAAATGGGAAGAGAGAGAAAAAACCGAACGATTTACTTATGCTTTGAGTTTTCAAGTTAACAAAAACAGTTTTAGTTTATTTTCATAACTTATGCAAAAAAAATTCTTCAATTTTCAAACACTAATTAACATCAACTGAATCTTAAATGTAAGATGTTTTTTTTGTTGTTGTTGTTGTATTTTTTCTGTCTTTCTCTTGTTTAAAAAAATTACGAATTGAAATAATAGAATGAAGTTTACTATAGCGATGCATATTTTTTTCAATAACAAAAATTTTTCAACTCTGCATAAATTGAAAGTGGTAGCAATTACCTTTTGCCATTTTGTGGAAAAAAACCAGTATTATGATATGGTATTATGGGTTAACAATATCACCAAAAAGGAAATTAAAAGTGGGATTTTTTATGTCCCAAAGTGGAATAACAAAGGAGCCTATATTGATTTCGTCCGCGGAGATAGACTTATAACTTTGGTCTTCCTATAATAGTAAAATAAATTCCATTAATGTATATTATTGTAACTGTCAAGCAAGAATTCAGGGAATGATGCAATTAAAGGGAACTACAAAAAAGGATTATTATGTCTAAGATAATACAATAAGGTTTTGAAACCACTACACAATACTAACACGGCGTTAAGAGAGCAAGAACTTTTTGTTTTTTATTTTAATTTGTTAATAGTTTCCTAGTGCCTATTTTCATGCGCAAACAGATTTATTGTATGCATCATCGTTTCCTAAACGAGACATTGAACCCGAGCGGTTTTTAGCTTGTGGTTGGCCATTGGCTTTCTTTCCTTGAAGTCCTCACCCATAACAGTTTGAGAAAACTTTAACTCGCTATATTATTAACACGTGCTGAGTTTTGTAATAGGTATCTATCTAGTGGCCAAATGCTGTTTTGCTAGAGTGTTCTTTTACTAAAAACTGACTGATACAATTCTTTACACTGAATTTTACCAGATCTTACTGCTTCTCATTATCGCCCGTCCCACTTGGCAAATTAAACAACACCGGTCTTAGGATATCTCCATTGTTTGCATCAGTGTTCCTTGTTTTTATTGCCTCTTACTTTACCAATTGGGTAACGTAATTCAGATAGCGTTAGCAAACATAAACAAAAATCTCGCAATTTTTTTGTTCTCGCTCAAGCTGCAGCAAATTTTCTCTTTGTGTTTTTGGATCTTTCCAGCAAATGGCCATATTCCAGAGGTGAAATTCCGAATGAATCTCTTCCATTGGAGTTTTCCAACCTTCATCACTTCTCTTAGTCCATGATGCCTCCTAGTATGATTCTTTGATTGAGTATTTCATACTCAACTAGTTTCCTGTGAGATTTGCCCTCTTTCTTCAACACTTTCTTTTCTTTTGTTCGGATATATAGCTTCTGGTTGCCTGTTTGGTCATAGTTTATTTGCCTATTCTATTAATCCTTTTTGTCCAACCACCCACGTTAAAAACTAGCATAATTTTGGCTAACCTTTTTTTTTTCTTTCTTTCTGCTACTTGTCCTCTCCTTTGTTATTTCTCTCCACTCATTTCAGAAGACATTACAATAGAACTCGCTCATACACTTTTTAGATTGATCAAGTGATAATACATATTTTTGTTTCAGAAAATTTTCTTTTATTATTGTCATTGTCTCTATTGTTACTGCACAATATTTCGATAACCAGATATCTCCTTTCCTATTTCTGGTTTATTTCCAATTCATTTCTCAGTGTGTGTGTAATATTTTTATTTTTTTGTCTCACTCACTGACTCGCTTTCTTTGGATCCTTTTGTTCCTTATCCAGCACATCTAATCTTTACATACCTGCGAGTGTTTCTCGTCTTCCCTTCTTCCTTTTAACGTTTTTTTCTTTCTTTCCCTGGTGTATATATTACTTTAATTCTTATATTTCAGAAGATTAATAATCTTCATTCCTCGAAATATTCTGTTCCCGCCAAGAAAGAACTGACTTAAAAGAAAAGCAAACAAAAACTTATTAAACTTATTTAACATATCTGACTGAATACCTTATTTCTCTCAACGAGCTCATCCTTTCCATAAAAAGCGATATCATTAGAATAAATTCTCATTTACCAAAAAAAGTTTTATCCTGTATTCGCCCATCTACTCCAAAAAACACACAACTTCCTTTTTCCACTTCCACCAACTACTTATTATCCATTTCCTCCCCTCCTCCTAAATACCTAATATTTATTCATCTATCATGAAGGGCGACAATACAAACGATACTAAAGCTTCTACCTCAAGATCTTCCTCAAATAATAATAATCAAAATGGTAAACTACACCAAAACACCGTTTTCATTCATAAATTATATAATATCTTACAAGATGATAATATGAAAGAATTAATTTGGTGGTCTGATGATGGTATATCATTCCATATTAAACCAAATGAAAAATTTAGTAAAGCTTTGGCTACTTATTTTAAACATACAAATATTACTAGTTTTGTAAGACAATTAAATATTTATGGATTTCATAAAGTTAATAATATTATCGATACCAGTGTCTTAGAACATACAAATTATGAAACTCCAACAAATCATATTTCTAAAAATGACTCAACAAAGGATTCCTCAACAAAACAAGAAGAACCTGTCAAGATTTGGGAATTTAAACATAGTGCTAATTTATTTAGAAAAGGTGATTTAGAATCTTTAAAATTGATCAAGAGAAGATCATCCACTAAAACCATCAATTCCTTAAATAATGCAAATAATTCTGCCTCTGTAAGAAAAAATAGTAACGCTAGTAATAGTAATACAAGTATATCATCAATGAATGGTGGCCATATTTCTAGAAATGGTAGTAATAATGCTACTACTTATAATAATATCCCAACCGGAAGATTAACCCCAACTTCATTACAACAACAAATTTTAGAAAATAACGCTTATAATGAAAGTCGTAACAGATTTGCTTCTACCCAATCAGACCAATTACCAAATTTCTATCCAATGAATCAACCCCAACTTTTACCAAATAATGGTATTAATGTGAATATTGTTGGTCAACAATTTAGATCAACTGATTCATTACAAACTTTAAATGCAAGAAATCCATATAATGGCTTAGATTCAAATACTTCTGATAAATATAAAGATCAGGATTTACTTGAACAATTAAAAGCCACTAATTTTGATATGATTAAATTAATTGATTTAGTTGAAAAATTTGTATCCGTATCATCCAAATTTACATCTTCTCCAGGAACCAACAATAACCATCCCAATAGTAATCCTGGTAGTAGGAGTAATAGTAATAATCATGGATTAAGTGAACATGATATTATTCAAAATGATATTCTGGCTTTGAGACAAGATATTGTTAACAGATGGAATGAAAATCTACACATTTATCAAGCAGATTTACAAGCCGGTCAATACATGACCAGTACTAATCCAATTATTTTACAACAACAATCGCAACAACCACAACAACCACAACAAGTGGTCCCTGTGATATATAGGCAAACACCTCTAGGTGTTTCTCAACAGGTAATTGGATATAATGCATATGCTCAAGTACCATTGACTCAGCAACAAATGCAACAACAGCATCTTGTTCAGACCAATCAACCAGTCACTGTAGCTGCTTACCCATCTAATGTTACTTTCACTAATGAAAATATGATGAATCCATTTGAAGTGAGGAATCACTCCAGAAATGAGTTACAACATAATAAGAGAAATATGAGTGTTCTTGTAGATCCATTAACTCCTGCCACAAGTACGCATAACAGTGCAGTTAATTTCATTCCACCAGTGGTTCGTCCTATCCCAATGAGTAAGACTGTTATGCAGAGAGGGTCTTCTGTATCTTCTGTTTCAATTGCATCCGTGATTGATCCACATAGAAGAACACCAGAAAGTTTGCTAAGAGAGAGTATGACTATAAATAATAATGGTGTCATTGTAAACAGTAATGGCACTAGTGTAAATAAAAACAATAATCCAAGAGTTGTCACTAGTTTAACTGATATTAATGAAGAATATTCTAAGCGAGGAGATGTAGTAAATCAATATCCAAATCAACAAAGTATAACTCCACAATCGTCCATCTCTATGGGTAAGAATGATAAGGGTTATGTAGATTTACAAAATCAAAATAGTAATTCTACAGAAAATCTTCAAGATAAAGATAAATCTCCTGTGAATAATATTCCTCAAGATTACAAAGTTCGTTCCATTTTAAATGATACTAAAGTCGAAGGTAATAGATCAGATGAACATGTTGATAAGAAGATAAAAACTGCAAATTAATTATTAAGATGCAAAACAAAACAAAATAAAACAAATCAAACAGGAACTCTAAGAAGTTTCAAAAAAAGATTTCAAAACTTGAAACCTTAGCAGAATCCATGTTAGTTGTACTACTATTTTTATGATCATACCCTATGGCTATAGCGTATATAAGTAACAATAGATATTTCTATATTCCATTTTATAAGATAATACTTAATTATTAAGAACTTATTGTAACCAAAACAAAAAAAAAATAATACTTGTAGTTATCTTTCAAAAAAGAGTCTTCTCTATTTATAAGATTTATATATGGTTATATCTTGACTTAGTATGCAAACAGGCATTTATGTTGTAGAATTCTGCTACCATGTACATCCCAATCAGTTTCGGTGATATATAATTCTTCAATTAATTTAATTTGTGCTAAAACAGTGGCACCTTTCCAAAGTATTAAAGATGGATCTCTATCATGTGGAGCAGGAACAACAGAAACTGGTAAATAATTTTCACCGGAAGTATGTGCCTCTGTATCTTTCATATATTGTTCTAATTCTTGTTTAACCATTAAATCAATCTGTTCTCTTAAATTATCTTGACTTAATTTACTCTTTGGAACAATATCAGTTTGTGCATCATCATCGTCATCATCGTCATCATCTTCATTCTTTGTGGTTGTGGTACTAGTTGGGGTGGATACGCCGTTGTTTGTCACTGTAGTGGTATTGGTAGTGGTGGTTGAGTTTTTATTTTTAACACTTGTTTCTAAATCTTTTATTTTTTCTAATAAACCTTTGTAAAAATTAGCAAAGGAATTCATACTTAATAATCTTGGTCTCCAAATATTAATACGGTCAGTTAACATAAAATCAAATGCTGGAATCTTTGATGTACCACCAATGATTAAGATGTTGGAATATAATGTACTCAACTTAGTGACATCTACATCTAAAGCAGCATTTGTGATTGATTGAATAATGGCTTTATCTAATGGGATCATATTTAATTTTTGGTCATTATTTGATGGATCATCAACTTCCCTATTTTCAAGGATATTATCTAGGATATTATTAATCAATGCAAAATTATCTTGGAAATCAGAATATGTTTTATTTTCTCTACAATTGTCTTGTGTTAAAGATTCCCAATCATTGGGTATATTAGTAAATAAATCTCTTGATATTGGTAATTGTTTTCTTAAATTTTTATTAATTGCCACATTATCACTATTTTGTTTTAAAAAAGTGAATATTTTTGGTTCAAATAATGCTAAGGGAGCCACCATAACTTCGTCGAATGTTTTAAATTCAATCTTTTCAGTTCTTTCACCTGGAATTCTTCTTATAAAATTGAAAATTTGTGTAGTAACATCAACATCTTGAAATGTAATACATTGTTTTTTCAATAATTCAGCATTTTTCCACCCGCTAATATTATTTGTATCCCAATTTTCATATGGGAAATTACTCATTAATAATAATTTTGCAAACAAACGTGTAATATCATCACCACCATAATCTAATGTTACACAACTATTTTCCACGACAGATCCATCATCAACACAAGCAATATTTGTCTTTGAAGCACCAACATTAACGACACAAGTGGATACACCTGTTCCTGAACCATAACATGCAGCTAACGATTCTTGCATCATAGCCACTGCACTAAATTTTAATTCAGTTAATAATAATCTAATCATATTTTCCACATGTGTCTTTTCAAAAGCATCAGGAATAATTAAGATACATTTAAAAATTGAATTTTCATCAATATCTTCCATTAAAGCTCTATTTTGTTCACTTGTATAAAGTTCAAAAGTTCCATTTTTATTCTTTCTATCTTGTCTTCTCTTAATTAATCTTTTTATTGAATATTTTAATATTCTTATAGAATCACCATAAACTTCTTCAATTGATGAATAATTATTATTATCACTAATATTGAAAATAGCCCCAGCATTTGAACAACAAAATGGTTTTCTATGAATAAAATTTTTATTTGTACATCTTAAAGCATCATCTCCAATATAAATTGTATTATCCTTGGGAGTTTCAATCCATGATGTCTTACCATTTTCATTTAAATCTGGGATTGGTTCTCCACGTGTCACAGAATTAAATCCACTAACTTGATCATAACTATTAGCTTGAATTCTTCTTTTATAATAACGCATTCTTTGTTTAAATGTTGATTGTAAATGTTCTTTTAGATTAATAAATTCTTCTGGTTGTTCCACTTGTAATTTATTTATTAAATTTGATTTATTATTTGTGGTTGGGATTGCCACACAATTTGGTATAATTAATGGTTTATCATCTAATGCAAATCCAATCTTGATCGATTCAGAACCTGGTTGAATAACAACTGTAGACGCAGCATCACCAAAATCAATTTCGTCATTTTTGGCAGTGAATTCCACTGTAGACATGATTGGTTTATTATTATTATTATTATTATCATTTTCTTCATCTATTGTGGTAGAGGGTTCCACAGTTTGTTCATCTGGTGTATTACTTGCCGAGGGAGAGACAGGTTGTTGAGAGGTTGTTGTGGTTGGGCCATTAGCGCCACTTCTTAAAGATTTTCTTTCTCTTAGGGCAAAAATTTGTTCATCTTTTCTAATATAATCAGAAGAATAATTTTTTTGATTAATTACAGTTAATGGTCGAAATCCACCTGAATGTGGTAATGTTGTTGATTCCACTTTTTCAATACCAATTTTTTTCAATCTTTTGGCAAATTCTTCTGCAGCTTTAATACGACCAATTCTTCTCTTTTCTAATAGATGTAATGGGACTTTTTTACCTTTCCCAGTATCATATTTTGGTGTACTATCTTTATCCTTGGGTTTATCCTTTTCAGTACTATTCTGTGTAACGTTTGTTTGATTACTATCTTCTTCAGTCTTAATTTTTTTATTAGAGACAGATTCTTGATTAGTTTCCTTTTCTATCTCATGTTTCTTCGAATGGTCCTGAGGTTGAGAGTCGGGCTTTTCTGAAGTGCAATTCTCTTCGTCTGGATTAGCCACGGATGGTGTCTCTGCGTTATTCTCTTCACTAGAATCCATACTTTGATCTTCCTCTTCCTCCTCTTCCACCTCTTCCTCTTCTTCCTCTTCCTCTTCTTCTACTTCTTCATCCTCTTCCTCATCATCTTCGTCATTGTCGATAGGAATATCAATTGGGTCCTCGTATACGATTCCGGCCTCCTTTTTCTCTTCTTCAGGCATTGTTTTGCTGTTACTCCGTTGTACTGTCTACTCTCTTCATCTTGCTTTAACCTCTCTAAGTCTCTTATAATGCTATAACGATAATTGTTAGCTATTTGCCGTACCCAGTGACAACACGCCTCCAGTCCAGCCCTATCCCCTTTGGGCCAAACCCTAACGGCCCCCGCAAACAGTGGAGAAACCGTTTTAAAACAATAGAAACCTCTGTATTATTATCAATATTAACAACAATATTAACAACAACTTCTCCAACGATAAGGCTAATCTCCAACGATCACTGGCAACCACACCTTGAGAAGAGTGGAGAGACTCTTTGCAATCAATCAAGCAAGCCCTTATCAATCACTATATAAAGGGCAAGGAAGAGTCTTTCTTGACTGTCTCAATTCTCTTCTCCCTTGGTAAACCCAATTGACAAACGGTCTGTGGTAAGCTACTTTCAATTAGTCAACACTCCATTCTATCTTCTTCTGTGTGCTTTTGTGGCTATTGCTATTTAACATCGCTGTCAATTTAGTATTTATATATATATACATTTTAATTATTTATTTATTTATTTAACAATCATTTAATTGCGAGGAAACAACAACCTTCCACTCTCGAACACACAAACACAAACATAACAAAGCACAATATGTTAAGAAATACTAACAAACTAATCAAATTAAACAACCTGGCTCGCAGATTTATTCACAAAGCTGAAACTCCCTATGATAAAACTATAGAAAATTTATTATTACCAAGGGACACAAAAGTTATATTTCAAGGGTTTACTGGTAAACAAGGTTCATTCCATGCACAATTATCGATGGATTATGGTACTAATGTCGTAGGTGGGACTAACCCAAAGAAAGCGGGGCAATTACATTTAAATAAGCCTGTCTTTGCTACTGTCAGTGAAGCCGTGAAGGAAACAGGTGCTAATGCCACAGGGATTTTCATTCCACCACCATTTGCGGCTCAAGCTATTAAAGAAGCCATAGAGGCAGAGATTCCATTGGCGGTTTGTATTACTGAGGGGATCCCACAACATGATATGTTGTATATTAGTGAAATGTTAAAGTCACAAGATAAGACAAGACTTGTGGGACCAAATTGTCCAGGGATTATTAATCCAACGACTCAAGTCAGAATTGGGATTCAACCTGCTAAGATCTTTAAACCAGGGAAGATTGGGATCATCTCTAGATCAGGGACTTTAACTTATGAAGCTGTACAACAGACAACAAATCATAATTTAGGTCAATCTTTAGTCATTGGGATGGGTGGTGATGCATTCCCTGGAACAGATTTTATTGATGCTTTAAAATTGTTTTTAAATCATGAACAAACCGAGGGGATTATTATGTTAGGTGAAATTGGTGGGAAAGCAGAAATTGAAGCTGCACAATATTTAAAAGAATTTAATTATACTAGATCTAAACCATTACCTGTTGCCTCATTTATTGCAGGTAATGTGGCAGGTCAAATGAAGGGGGTTAGAATGGGTCATTCTGGTGCCATTGTGGAAGGTTCAGGAACAGATGCTAATTCAAAGAAACAAGCTTTAAGAGACGTTGGTGTCGCTGTTGTCGAGACTCCAGGTTTATTAGGTCAAGCGTTAGTTGATGAATTTAAAAAGTTACAATGATAAACTTTCAATTTCACCCTTTTTTTATATTCATATTCTCTCTCTCTCTCTCTAAAATTAAATATTATAACTATCCTTATATATATTCTATAACCTTGTCTAAAAATATTTCAATATTTAATACAAGATCATCTTCTACATGGAAATAACATTTATTCCCCCCCACAAATCTGTTATTACTACTAACTTTCCCAGTAGAGATACTTGTATCCCAATTTTTAACATCCCATTTCAATCCTATGGTTTCAATAATTATTGTAGGTTCACCAATTGGTAAAAGACCACAATTACCAATACATTGTTTTCTAAAATTTGGATCAAATTCGAGAATTGTACCATTTTTAGATATTAAAATGATAATATCTGTATTGGTAATGAATGACATTTGAAAATATGGATCTTTTTGCTTTAAATTGTATAATTGAGTAATAGAATGAATTGTTTGATCAAATCTACCACCAATACCATTAATTACAACAAGATTTATAGATGGAATGGTTGTCACAGATTTAATCTCATTCATCATAGAATTATAAAATTCATGAATACCACGTTCTAATTCAATACCATGATTTGATTCTAATTTATGATCTTGTAAAAATTGTTTAAATGATGGTGAATTATAATGAATGGAAATCAAATTCACACATTTAGTGAAATCTGTAGAATATTGTGTGGTTTGTTTTATGATGACAACACCTAACGACTGATAATATTTGAAAACATCATCTTTAATCGAATCTAAATCTCCAATAATATAATCTGGTTTATATTTCAATCTCTCTTCTTCATCATCTTCGAAAAAATCATATAATCTGTTCGCTGCACCATCCGCACAAACCCTTAATGAACTGTTATGCCAAATTTTAATAAATAATTGACCTATATCAATATGTTGATTAAGTATTAATAATGCTGTAGTGGCATGATCATCCCCATTTGAAATTAATCCATTACTGAGAAGTTTGATCTTATTCTTGCATGGTGATAATTTGAGGTCGATATTGACTTCTATAATTTCAGGATTCTCTATAACCTCTCCCTGTTCGGTCATTTTCTTCTTATATTAGTCCACCTTTCGTACACATATCTCTTTCTTTTTAATTCAAATCATTGATCTTTAAAATTACTACTACTATGCTTTAAATATTTCATCAGTTTTTGGTAAAGAAAAAAAACATAACTATTGCGGAGGAATCTATTAGAAGACAGATTCTAATAATTGACAAATTACTTGTAAATGCAATGTTATTATAGAGATAATTCTATAGAATAAATATATATCTTATTAAACTAGTTTTGGTCATCTAATGTCTGTAATGAGGACCAACAATCAATAACCTTTTGTGGATTGGAATAAAAACGTACAGTTCTGAAAATACCTTCGGTAGATAAATGATGGACAATTTCACCATGATCTGATTCCGGAACATCTTTAGATGCAGCTTCAAATTGTTCTTTGTTGAAATTCTTAGTGTTGGAATCAGATTTGGCGATCTCTAAAACATACGGATTCAAATCTTGGGCAATCTTTTTCTTTGTAGTCATGAAGAAATTGAAATCCACAATTGTATCATCATGATTTTCTCTTTGATAATCCACTTCACCTTGGAATTTATCCAAAATTTCTTTAACTTTACGTGAATTTCTTGTCTTCCTAATATTAGATAAATGACGCGCAGGTATTCTGGAAGTTAAAAAATACACTGATCTCTTTTCCATTGTGTCCAATTTCTTATTGAAATCTGGACATTTCCCGGTATGTTCCCTCAATTGGTAATTTAGGTACTTACCAACACTCAATTCATATGGTAATAAAAGATTCCTTAACTGATCAGATATGTTCAATCTATAGTCAACCATGTAGTCATCCTTTAATCTTATTTGTTCATCCTCAGTTGAATTTAGCCGTTCAATAGCCGAAGGTGTCATAAGTGTAGCATCAATGTCTGGCGGTATTAACGATTTGTACATGGTGTGGCTATCCACAATTTCATTTTCAGAAATCAAATCATGGATTTTTGAATAATCTGCAATAGTTTCAGGTGTAGGTATCTTATCTTCATTTGAGCCTTGTGTGATGATTAAATCGTTTTTATAAGAGAATAAGAATTGTAATTGGAACAGACATTTTCTAATGTCTTTTTGATTTGATTTAATAATTGATGATAATACATTGTTGGGGATTTCCAGCCCAATAGTTTTACAATATTCGGTAAGGAATGCCAAAACAGTTTTGGATAGGACTTTTTTAGCTTCAAATAAACTTTGAGACTCCTCACAGAGATCAATTAAATTAGTTGGAATAAAGTTAATATCCTTGCAGACTAAAATTATTGGCTTTCTAGATATAAGCAGTATCATTTCAACCATAACCCAAAACTGCTTATCGTGTTCTCTAAATAATACATCAACGTCATCAAATAACACTATACCGTAGGATTTCTTATCTTTCACATAATGTGAAGTACAAAATTCAGACAACATGTCTAAAAGTTCTTTCTTACTTCTATTCTGTGAACTATTAATGTCTAATATTTGACCTTTCATTTCCTGCATAATGACGTTTATTAGTGTGGTCTTCCCCACACCATCACCATGTAAAATCATTAATGGAACAAATTCCTCAAGACCATCCTCGTCATCGTCATCTATCATGTCATCAGGTATTATAAACCCATCAAATAGTAGTGTACCAGGAACCG
The DNA here is from genome assembly GCA_003708525.3 of Monosporozyma unispora. NCBI lineage: Eukaryota > Fungi > Ascomycota > Saccharomycetes > Saccharomycetales > Saccharomycetaceae > Monosporozyma > Monosporozyma unispora. The sequence continues at coordinate 63,546 of PPON03000051.1, read as the reverse complement.
TAGATTTTAAATTTTTACGACTATTGATTAAGGTATGTCTTGTAGTAGGTTTCTTCAACTTAGAAAAAGCATCATTAATCCATCTATTGACACCTCTTTTAAGTCTTGTATCCAGTAATACTTCAGATAAGGTCTTAGGTTGAAACAATTCTGTCCATAATGTACTATGATTAGTATGTTTTATAGAAGTTTCAATAATATTAGTTGCTACCTCTCTATTCAGTTTATTTCGAAGTACTTCATAATCATTGGAATCGAATATATATTCAGATGAGGCAGTGTGCACCTTCTTTTGCTTTAATTGCTCAATACTGACTTCGCCAATTTGTATCAACCCTTCAACATCCTCAATTGATTGTATTAATTGCTTTGCGGGAAGAGGTGTCGGTAATTCGGCCAACTTGGATATTGGATTCAATCTTTTAAAAGGACTCGTTCTATATTCTTCTTCCTCGTTAGGTTCTTCTTTATCTTTAGGTTTTCTCATACTAGAAAACAAATCTTTCAAGTTAGTTCTCTTAACATTTGAAATTGGTCCACTTAATCTCTTAGGATTAACAATATTCTCAAAATTCTCATTTTCTAAATTTATAACCTCTTGCATGGCCAATTGATCATCCTTATCATTACTATCATCAGTATCATCCAATGATATAAAATTTTGATTGGATTTGCCCTTCTCACTAGATTTTATTTTGTCTTTAGGTTTAGAAACAGGTTTGTCTACTTTAGGAGGTTTCATCATCAAGAAATTTTTAACAGATGCTGTGGCCACATTGTCACCAATTGGAATAATCTTGGATTTCTTAGTTTGTATATGTTTTTCCTCTTCTTTCTTTGGGGAATCCAATAGCTCTATAGTTTCCGGCTCATTAGACTTCTTATCATTTTTATTTTCTTTTATCTTGGCCTTTTTGGTATCCGAATTACCATTCAGCAATTGATTTAACGATACTGCTCTCTTCATCGGGCATGTATAATTGTGTTTCGGCCCAAATAGAAAGATTCAAACGATAATACACTCTACTATTAGTCTATTTGTATTTCATGTTAACTTTCACATCAGACCTAAATTAATGTTTTATAAAAAATAAAAAAGAGATAGACGCGCAAAAAAATTTGACGCGTATTATAAAAACAGCAGACAACCTTTATTAAGGTTTAACCAAGTAGTTAAGAACAAATAATACGTCGATTTGAAAGAATGTTATACATGAATATTATACATAAAAGGTGAAAGAAATGGAAGTAGATAAATAGTATATAAATGTGTTTTTATCTATCATACTTTGAAAGTAGAAAGGGAAAGGGGGTTCAATGTATATTAGGTTATATCTAGAAGAATGACATAACAATCATGGCAAGAGTACTTAATAAGATGTTTGGATTCAAACCAGTAGCTAAACCTTCGAAGGATTTAATACCTTGGGCGGTCTTAGTGCCTGAAGTAGTAATTTCACCAGCTTGAGTTTCACCGTTAGCGGTGGATTGAGTGTAAGCCTTAACGGAAGCAAGTTGTTCAGCTTCTGGAGTTTGAGCAGAAGCAGTAGTCTTAGCTTCTTGACCCTTAGCAACATTTGTAGTAGCTTGTTGAGCAGCTGGGGCAGCTGGGTTGGCAGTGGTAGTAGCAATCTTAGTAGTGGTTTCCTTACCAGCAATTTTAGTAGTGGTTTCCTTACCAGCAATCTTAGTAGTGGTTTCCTTACCAGCAATCTTAGCAGTGGTTTCCTTACCAGCAATCTTAGTAGTAGTTTCCTTACCAGCAGCCTTTGTGGTGGTAGTTTGTTCAGCAGCAGTTTCGACCTTACCAGCTTTGGTAGCAGTAGTAGTGGCAATAGGACCTGCATTATTAGCCGCTTTAGCAGCAACAGCAGCTTCTGTAGTTGGGGCAGTCTTACCACTTTCTGGACAGTAAGTAGTGTAAGAAGTGACTACATTACCAGCAGTGGTGTAAGTGGTCTTGATTCTTAATACAGCATCATCCAATTGAGGGGTAACACCAGCTTTAGCAGCAACAGAATTAGCAGATTTGACGGCAGCCTCTGCCAAAGAGCATTTTGGACAATCAGTGACAGCAACTATTTCAGTTTGTTGAGCTGTTATAGTAACAGCGACACCATGGGTACCAGCATTTGAAGCATCAGTAGCAACTGGGCGAACCTTGCCAGAAGCGTCCAAACCTGCACCATGAACACCAGTAGCAGTACCACTAACATAAGTAACACCTTGGGCATCAACTCTTTCAGTAGTTTGGAAAGTAGTGTTACCATATAGAGCTGAAACGTGACTTAAGACTTTTGAAGAAGGAACTAAAGTAGTGGTACCACTAGTAGTTTTCTTTAAAGAGGCTGATTCTGCGTCCACAACGACCTTAGTGGTAGCAGATATAGTATTAGTACCAGAATGAGTGCTAGACTTAATGGTAGTAGTAACTTTGGTAGACTTCTTGACATTTTCAATGGGAGCAACGCTGGCAGTAGTCTTAGCAACTGGAGTTGATTCTTCAGCCTTAGGAGTGGTAGCCTTCTTGGTACTAGTTGTTGAAGTGGTAGTTTCAGGTTTAGCAACAAAGGCTTTTAATGGCATAACATTGTCAGCGAATTCACCAAGGTAATTACCTGATGGATCATATTCACAAACAACATAGTTTTGCCATACACTATTACAATATCTTATAGCACAACCAACTTGTTTAGTATCCTTCCAAACAACTTGAGTGAAATGACCATCATTTGAAGCAAAACCTGGGTTAGAGTAATTGTAATACTTGATTTCAGCGTACCAGGCATCAACAGCATTCGAAAGGGAATAACCTATAGCTAAATTTTCACCATATGGACCACCAGAATGGTGTAACACACCAGATGAACAATTGTACGCAGCAGCATACTCTTCAGCATATTGAGCTAAAGTATCAGACCAAGTTAATGGATCAGTATCGACATGTAAAGCTCTCAATCTGTTATGTTCATCAAGAACAACTTGTTGGTCAGCAGCAGATAAGGCATAAGTTTCAGGAGGATTAGCATATGGTTGTTGTTCTGGGTCCTTGGCATCCTCAGTATCACCAGGATAAGGGTTAGAATCGGTGTATACAGGAAATGTGATAGCCTTAACGGTAGTAGAAGATAATAGAAGCGGTATCGAAGCAGATACAATGTTTGAAACCTTCATTTTTATTAGATTTTTATTAAAATTGAAAAAAAAATTATTTGAAAGAAATTCCGGATTACCTTTACAGCGGTTATAACGTTTTTTTCAGTTCAATAACTTTTGATTTGTGAACTGAAAATTGACCTAATTGAGAAAAGCACTTATGAAACTTAATTGCTGAAGGAGAAATATATAGATATATTTATATAAAATGGAAAGAAGTTATTTGTTTTTGGGAGTTAACCAATTTCAAAGAAGAGGAGATAAGAATGGGATAGAAAATAAAAAAAGCTAAAAGCATAAAAATGTCCCAGCACCTTTGTAATATGCCTTTTATGCCAGCAAGAAGAATAGGGGAAAAAGAAACGAAAAATAGAAGGGATAGAGCGAAGGCATTATAAATTAGTATTACCAGGTGAAGATCCTAATTTTACTGCACCAATTCGACTGGAGGTGATAAGGTTTATTTGGTTTGCCAAGGGTGAGCATTAAAGTGGGAAGTCTAATGGAAGATAATTTAATTGAAGGTAAACACGCATGATAATTGAATTATTGTTGCTGGATTGTTGGTTGGTGCATGACAATAAGCCAAGCAAACTTTATTTACTTGTTATTTCCTCCATTAAAAGATAAATATTAAAAATTAATAACCCAGTAAATGACCAGCGGACAAGAATCATCCGATTTGCAATCTCTCTTTGTTTTCCTCCCGTGTGCCTATTGTCCAGCTTTGAGTGAAAATTGATGCGAAAAATCTAATGTTAACGAGTTTAGAAACCTGCAGACAATAAGGAGCCTCCCCAATTCAGTAAAAAATGAGAAAAACTGTGGAATTTTCTGGACAATGGAACAATAGCGCCACTGTAGGCAAATTGGGCGAGTTAAAGAAAAAATAAATGGTTTTTTTACCCAGTAAAGGCACAATCTGCCACCACAAGATCAAAAGAGGAAATTTACTAGGCGGATTATCGCGGTCTCCCAGCTAACAACACTCGCCCAAAAAGGTAAGGGATTCGTATCGTCACCAAATATTAGCACAAACCAAAATCAAGAATGAATACCTTCCATTGTTTTCCGGTTATTATTTATCCAGCAAACAATACTCAACCTTCCCAGTATCCAAAACGGCACTTCCTAAAAGGGAAACTCTTGTACCCAGTACTTTGTCTTGAGGAACAAAGGTAAACTCACTTAGTGGCCGAAATGGGTAAAAATGCGTGGCAATAATAGGTATATTTGCAAAATGGAATATAATTTCTTCTGTTTTAGTATGTCATACCAATATTATACATAGAAGTATTAATATGGAATACAAAAACTGTTTGATCCCCCTTTGTAGAAAAGAGAAGAAAACAAGAAAAATGGCATGATTAACTTGCTCTTGGTTACTCCTTCCATCTTTTCTACTCTTGCTTTTCATACTAGTGGCTTTTTAAATTGAAAAGTTTTCAATACAATAAATATCTTCTTATTTTGTTTACATTCCTATTGATATCAAGAATAATTAAAAATAAAATTGCTAAAGAATGGCCCTGCTTAGTTTGTGCAATTCTAACAGTTTCAATATTTGAGCAATTTTCTGTTTCAATATAGATAACTTATCTAGATGATGTAACTACAACATCACTTGGTATCTCTATTTACGTCAGCATCTCCCCTATCCGTCCCGATTCAATCGGTAAATCCTCTTGGCTTGTCTTCTTCCGATGGTTTTCCGTTTCTCATTAAAAATCTCTTCAAAATCAGGTTCTAGAAATGAGTAAGAAAAAAATAAGTCTCTCTATTTGAAAATCTATTGAGAAAAGAAAGGGACATGAATATCGTTGCGAAGATCTTTCAAAAGATTAGCTCCCCTTTTTTTTTTACCACGCTTTTCTCTCTCTATATTTCCAAGTTTTAGAAAATTGCTGCACTTTATGAGGTCCTTTTGTTCAATTTCAAATGTACATATTGTTCATTATCGCATTAGTCCTTTTTTAATATCCATTCTTTACTACCGAATCAGGATATGCCCTATTTAGGACACATTATTACTTTACAACTCAAGCCAGACTCAAATCAAGTAACATTTCTTAACTACAATAAAAGTTCCCTTTTCTTAAACATATTTTTTTATTTGAATATATTGTTATTCTGATTTATTGCAATCATAAAAACGGTTAAGATTAATTACACTTTTAAAGTTATACAAATTTTGATAGACTTTAGTCCACGAAATAACTGACATTGAGAATGATAAAATAATGATACTTGTTTAAGGGGGTGAACATGATATGTGTACGTGTTATGAAATCAATTACAAGTGTATTAAACCTAATGTATGTACTCTTCGGATTTAAGCTTATCGATATGGGGTGTCCAATAATATTTGAGTCGTATTAAAGTCTTAGTCTCTTCAACGACATATATGCGATATTTACTCCACTACTCCAAGACGTTTTTTGTGATTCTGTTGTCTTGAATTTGTCTCTATCAAATTAAAAAAAAAATAATAATTTTCCTGTAAACCTGCTGGTTGAGGGGTGCCTCACATTTTCCTACATGTTCGGTCAAGCCAAATACAGTTTTATAGTGACTATGTCCCAATACGAAAAAGAAAAGTGAGAGTCAGTTATCAATACAACCCAATGGGTGATCCTTGAATGAAATGTACTCTCTCGAACTCAGTATTCCAAGGTTAAAAATTATGAATTATTGATGACAAGATTTGTGGCTCCCACAGTAAATGTTTAAAGCCTATTTAAATTAATCATATTTTATGAACACTAACTTTACGCTCAGCTTCTTCATTATCTTTATTCCTTGTTTTCTTTGAATTTCTTTCCATTTTTTAATGTAGTCTGATGGGTGTCTACCTGCTTAAATAAAAACGCCAGTACAATATATGATCCTTTTTTTGGCGTTGTGGACGTTTGTTTCAATTTTGACCTCACGCTTTGTTATTGTCTTTTCGGAATAAAAGTGATTGTTTCCATGTAAGAGTAAGAGCCGGGTTTCTATTGTTTTTTTTTGGAAACCGACGGTTGCCATGATCTCGTCAATAAGTTAAAGTTAATTTCATGCAGCTAACTTGCATATGGGGCAGGTTTTTCAAAAATACAATAATAACACCACATATATTATGTAATGCATAAAAACAGTCCAGTTGCTCGTATGGTTGCCTTTACTCATATCATCGGTGTTAAGAGGTAAACGAATCAAGCTAACTTCTACTGATTTGCCATTCCCAATAGAACCATAAACTCATGTTTGAAAAAAGGAACCCTAAAGAAATTGCTTATTATTGAAGGAATTTCATTCTTTTCAAGAAGGATTTTCCTACTAGCTATGATTTTCTTTTATGCTTCTCCCCTTACTTTCAATCAATGACGGTCTAAGTAAACCGAGGATGGCTCAACAGTTATTATTTATCCTTGGCTCACCGAGTAACTAAACATTACTAATAATGAAAGAGCTAGGGCCAAGACAGAGATAATCAGATGTGAAAAGTTTAAATTCACTTTTTGTTCTCTTCTTGGTAATAAGGCTATTGAAGTTTAATTATGTAGGAGGTCACCCTATTATGTGCATTGGGAATAGCATTTCTCGGAACTTGCTAGAATCATATCAATTTCCTATGAACAGAAATTTTGTCCAGATAGCCACATTGGAATCGTTTAGTGGTATCCCTATTTCAAGCAAGAATTATTTTCCCACACTCTTCTTACCACAAATTATCTAATGAGCTGATGATATTTGATGGATATAGCCAACATTAATTATATTGTATATATGGTAGGGCAAAAATTGTTTTTGTTGGTTGGGCAATGTTAGGAAGGTCAAGAAATGTGGTACAACTACTCTGAGTCGAAATGTCCCTCAAATATTTTAGTTGTCTGTAAATTTATGTTGCTTTTAATAAAATATTATTATGTTGCAAGTGAAATAATTCGATAAAATTAGTATGCTGTAAGGTATTCGTTGTGGTTATCTAATCACTGTCCACTGCATTTGGTATAAAAGTAGTTCTAGACCTATATTTAACATTATAAATTCCTTTTAAAATTTAAACTTTAAATTTAAAACCCCTTCGACATATAAATTCTTTAATGCTTCCACTCTCCATTCTCGTATCTTTATGAACACTCAAGCACTATTAAGAAGCATTAATTTCGAAAGAGATTGAAAAGTTCAATCATTATGGGCAGTACGGTGATGAATGTTATGTCTTAACAAAAAAAAGTATTTAGCTCTTACAAAATATATAAAAAAAAAGAAGTATAGTGCAATTAATAATTGATGTATATAGGATAATTATAACTAACGTATATTAATAGATGAGTATAGACTATATAATAACTTGGTTTTCTAGAAAGAACTAGAATATAAATAAATATACAAGAGTATAATAATTACCTCCAGAAGGCTCAAATGATAAATGGTCACTTTATAGGGAAATGGACTATAGAGAACCACTTGAGATGTTCGAAGAGATGAGATAATCGTTGACCAATGAGAGTGTCATCTGCGTTAGTGCCTCTCCCTCGACTGGCGTTACCCGGGTCACATGATTATAAGTCATAGTTTCTCAAAAGGTTCCTTACAATAAGAATGCATCGTTATTTCCCAAATCAATTTCTATGTTTTTATTTTTTTAGTACTAAAAAGGGAATTTCTACGCCTGATTTCTATTGTATTAAATTATATCGTAATTTTATATTACCTGCCTGTATTTTTAATTCAGCTGTCACACCATTATTGTTGCATATAGATTGGATCTGGGGCTTATATTTCCACAGTTTTTAAGAAAACTTAGAATATGTAATCTAAATTTATTATTAAGAGTGCTTTCACTCTTTTGTGTCAGACCAGCAAAGAAATGCCCTCACAAAATCGTCTAAAAAAAGAAGAATATAATCTCTTCACGATATGTAAATCAAACCACCCATTAAATTAAGCAATGGACACAAAGTAACAAATAAAACCTTGGTTGAACCAAAATTGTTTTGTAAATTATGTTAAATCAAGACGTGATCTAGCTCTGGATGAAAATTCGGTAAACCTTTCAATTATGTGATAAGAATAAAATGTATAACGACTAAATTATAAGTTAGTAACTTAAATAATCTAATAAATTCCATATTTTTCTCTTGAGTGAATTTACTCTTCCTTTAGTTAAAGAATTAGTTTTATGTGCCTCAAATTTATTAAATATTTTATAATTTCTTTAAAAAGTTCAATTTGGATTTTACCATTTCATGTAATCATCCTAAATCTGAAATAAACAAAATCAAAATTGCGGAAATTAACACTAAATTGTAGTTTAAAGTTGATTCAAAAATAAATTTTCTAGAGCCCAAATAGAATCGTAATGATATTTCTAAAATTATTGAACTTTTAAAGTTGGTTTTCTTATGGAGTTAAGAAGCAAATTTCTACACTATCACAGCTCTACGTATCTTGATCTTAAAAAAAACACAACTGTAGATGAGTTGAAACAACTCAACCTAAATTTCAACTCATTGAGACGGCGTTGTTTTTCAACTTAACTTCTCACATGTCTGCCTTTTATAAAATGCCAAATGCAGTTTTCTTTTCAATTATTTTATTCAAAACAGTACAAAACTAATTCTGATACATAAAGTTAACTGACTTGCTCAACCACTATCTCCCCGACTCACCTCATTGTCAACCAACATGTCCCACTTGTGTCACAAATTATTGTTATATTTACTCTGCCAAGATCTGGCTGAATATGAGGGTAACCTCAATTTTTGTCATTGCTCGCGAAAAAATTGTTGTTTTCCAGGAAATGAGTAGGATACTTTACTGGATTAGTGTCATCGCTGTAAAATCTTGAAATTTTGAATTTTACTGAATATCTTGACACAAGAGTGGGATAATTTGAACACTGGTTATACCTGCCCAATTGATTCCAATTCCAACCCTCAATAAGCTTCAAACGTGGAAATATATTTCAAAATATATTTGTGCTTTCTTATTTACATTAAGATAAACAAGATCAGTTGGAAATATGTCTAGACAGATGGCCCCCTGGGTGCCACTTTTCCAACAATCATGTAAAAACAATTTAAATGAAAAACATCCATTTACTCCATTCCAATTCTCTACAGTGGAAATATCTACTGATGATGACGGTAATGAAGAAGTTAGACCTCGAGTACGGACTGTTGTACTTCGAGACTTCCTTTTCAATGATAAGAAGACAAATGTTTTAACTTTTAATACAGATTTAAGAAGTGATAAGATGAAAGTTAATTCTAATCAAAAACAATATTTTGAAAGTTGTTTTTATTTCCCTGGTACATGGGAACAATACAGATTGAGTGGTGAATGGTTTAGTGTATCATTAAATGGTGAAAATGAAATTGATGATAAAATGTTAGCTAAATATGGTATTCTAATAAAGGAGATCATTAGATCCAATGATAAAAATGATGATACTACATCCACTACCACTATTAACGAAAAAAATAATGATAAAACTAATGATGTTGATGAAAATAATGAAATGGATGAACAAGGTGAAATAACGGATATAATTTACAGATTTCCTGAATGTAAAGATTGGAATGACGAAGTAATGAGAGAATGGTGTACATTATCAAGAAGTGCTAAATCATTATACAGAAAACCTCCACCAGGTGAAATACTGACAAATGAAACAAGTAAGATCTTAGATAAGATTCAAAGAGGTGTTGATGGTGCTAAAGAAGATGCAGGTTTAGAAAATTTCTGTGTGGTTTGTCTTTGTATTGACCAAGTGGATTATTTGAATCTTAAAGATGGTCGTGGTGGTGAAAGAAGAGTGTTTCGAAGATGTTTCGATGCTGTCTTATCAGAATCTGATCTTGAAGATGAACTTCATGATGAACACGATGATACCATTACTACTACTACCACTAATCATGATAATGAAAATGATGAAAAAACTCAAGAAGAACGTGCTACTGCCCAGGATGATGAAGAAGAAGAAGTGGAAGAAGAAGTTTGTGGTATAATTTCAGGTCATGAAATATGGACTGAAGAAGAAGTTTGTCCATAATCCCATTTTTCTTTTAATAAAGTTGGTAATAACTTAAATTTTTCAACAAGAATACCCAAGGTTTTGCTATATTAACGCATCTTACAATAAAACTAATAAATTATGAACCGTTCAAGCATGAAATATGCTATTTTACAACCAAAAAAACAACTATTTCCATATGATATATATTTGATATAAACATGTAAACTATAAAAATACCTTATAAATAAAAAAATCTGTATCACTACTACTTTAATTAAGAGTTGGAATAACAATATTGTTTGTTTGTTAACTACGATCTGGAAAATGATCCGAGTTATATTTGTTCAATTCTCACAGACTAGAATGTTAATGACTCAACTTTACTCTCTAATAATACATGGTTAAAAGAGTTGCAATTAAAAGTCTTTTCAAGGCAACTTCACAAAATGATTGAAACACATTTGTTTTTAATTTTACAAATCTTATCATGGTGAAACAAGCTTATCTCATCTTATCTCATCTTATCTATTAACTGTTTATCTCTCGCATGTTAATACTATTTCGGGGAACTTAGCCCATAGTGAAAAAAAAAAATTAAGGTGCTCAAATTCTAATCTTGACAGTATCTGCAGTATTTCTCAGAGAGGAAAAGATAGATAAGAATCTTGATAGCAGTGATGAACAATCCTTTATCCCTGTCTTATCCAATGTAACGGATAACGTATCTTTAAGGATCTATACATTTTTTATCTGTAGTATCTATTCACTATCGGCATGGCAATAGTCCAAACCCATACTCAGTTTGATAGGGAATAAAAAAAATATCTCACGAGGTGCTAAAGACTCATCTATAAACTGGCCGATGACTCGTGTCACAAACAGGGCTTCAAAACATATTTAAAGGGCATGATTTTACACCTTTAAAAGGCAATTTACAATAATCCTTAATTCTTTCAATTTATATTGGTTATATAAGGAAAAATCACCATTGAACCAATAAGAGATTCTTTTCAATCCTTAAAAAAACTTAGTTAAACTCCAATTGACCAAACAGTTAAAAGAACACTTATATATCTTTTCACTTTTGATCTGTTTTGTTTTATCTATCAGTTAAGAATAGCTATTAACTCAATATCTGGCTCATATAGAACCCTCTTTCCAAAATGACTATTAGTTCTAAATATTATCCTTCCGAACCAGCAAAACCTTCTGTGGTAACCTCTTCAGTCCCAGGTCCAAAGGGTAAAGAAGCCATTAAAGAATTATCTAACACTTTTGACTCAAGACCTGCTTATTTTGTGGCTGATTATGATAAATCTTTAGGTAACTATATCGCTGATGTGGATGGTAATACCTTTTTAGATTTATATGCACAAATTGCATCCATCGCTTTAGGTTACAACAACCCTAAATTAATTTCTTTACTAGACACTAAAGAAATGAAGAATGCAATTGTCAATAGAGCTGCCCTTGGTAATTTCCCATCTAAGGAATTAGACTCTGTTTTGACCAAGATTTTAAAAGTGGCTCCAAAGGGTCAAACTCACATTTGGAGTGGTCTTTCTGGAGCTGATGCCAATGAATTAGCTTTTAAAGCTGCTTTTATGTATTATATGCAAAAGAAACGTGGTGGTAAAGATGTTCCATTCACTGAAGAAGAACTTGCTTCTGTCATGGAAAATAAAGCTCCAGGTTCACCAAAATTAGCAGTCTTATCCTTTAAAAAGGCATTCCATGGTAGACTATTTGCCAGTGGGTCATGTACTTGTTCTAAACCTGTTCATAAATTGGATTTTCCAAGTTTCGATTGGCCACATGCTGAATTCCCATATTATCAGTATCCATTAGAATCCAATGAAGCAGCTAATAAAAAAGAAGATGATAGATGTTTGAAAATTGTTGAAGATTTAATTACCAGTTGGGAAATTCCAGTGGCAGCTTTATTAATTGAACCAATTCAATCTGAAGGTGGTGATAATCATGCATCTAAATATTTCTTACAAAAGTTAAGAGATATTACTTTAAAACATGGTGTAGTTTATATTATTGATGAAGTTCAAACTGGTGTTGGTGCTACAGGTAAGATGTGGTGTCACGAATATGCTGATATTCAACCACCTGTGGATTTAGTCACCTTCTCTAAGAAATTCCAAAGTGCAGGTTATTTCTTCCATGATCCAGATTTTATTCCAAATGAACCATACAGACAATTCAACACTTGGTGTGGTGATCCAGCAAGGATGATTGTTGCAGGTGCCATTGGTGAAGAAATTGTTTCTCAAGATTTGTTAAGTCACGTTAATAAAGTTGGTGAATATTTATTTGGTAAATTAGAAACATTACAATCTAAATACCCAAAATATTTTGATAGATTAAGAGGTAAAGGTAGAGGTACATTTATTGCGTGGGATTTACCCACCACTGAATTGAGAAATACTCTTCTAAGTAAATTAAGATTAAATGGGTGTAATGTTGGTGCATGTGCAGAAACATCTGTTAGGTTAAGACCAACATTAACTTTTGGTGAAAAACACGTTGATATTTTTATTGAAATCTTAGAAAAGACTGTTAAAGAATTGTTATAGTTTTTTTTTTATTAAAATTACCTTTATAAAACCTACTGATTAAATAAATGTTTTTATTTTTTCTATTTAAATAACATATTTTTTTTTTTCAATGCTATGCCTTTGCATGTATAAATTTTTCTTATTGTATTGTATTAGGATTATTATGATTATTATGATTATTATAAATTGTAATTGTATATGTACATAAAATGAACATGTTTTTGTTATGAGAAAACAAATCTATTCCCCAAATAATTTCTTGACTCTTTTCAAGACAGAATCCTTTTCTGGATCATATGGATGGTCCTTTGATGGAATTTCTAAAATTGCTGGGAATGGAGCGACAAAATTATCAATCTTGGATCTAATGATATCAGCAATATGTTGATTAATCAATAAGATAGCAATATCAGATCTTTCTGTTGTATATTCATCAAATTTTTCAGAAATTTGTTCTAATGTAGTCTTATCATCTTTGTAAATGAAAAAATTCTTTTCATTTGTTTCTGGATTAATTTGACCAATCCCAGCTAATAATAAACCTGTAGTGGTATCTTCATCACCAATGACAGCAATTAAATTTCTCTTATCAGCCATCTTTCCTTCTTTGTGCGTATGCTTCTATTAGTCTTTATTGCTTCTTTTTAATAGTGTATTGTTGTCTTTGACAGTATTTTCTCTTTCTTCTTTGTCTTTTCTTCAAATTAGAATTAAAAAAAAAAAAAGATAACTTTCAACATAAAGAAAAAATAATAGTGCTACTAACTTTAAAGGGATCGGAGAGGTAAGATTATACAATAAGATAAAGTAAACAAGTTTAAAATATGTTGAAGGTAAGATTAGGTTGTTCAAGAATACCTTATCTATGTAGATATCTTTATACGAGACCAATATTAAATTCAGGTCATAATAAATGGTCCACAATTAAACATGATAAGATGAAAAATGATTCACAAAAGAATTTTTTATCAAATAAATATTCCAATCAAATTACTATTGCTGTTAAATTAAAAGATCCACAATTACAAACTTTATTGGATAAAGCCGCAAAGAATAATGTACCTAAGAAAGTTATTGAAAATGCAATAAAGAAGGGACAAGGTATAAGTTTAAATGGTAATGGAGCCAATATGACCATGAATTTATATGAAGGTGTGGGACCACAGGGTTGTAGTGTTATTATTGAGAGTATGACAGATAATAAAAATCGTACAGTGGCTTTGGTTAGGGGACAATTTAATAAATTTGGTTATAATATGACTAGTAATGGATCCTGTTTACATTATTTTGATAAAGTTGGTGTGGTGAGAGTGAGTCGAGACATCCCTGATGATACCACAACAGAGGGAGAGCGAATCATTGAACCACTGAGTGAGGAGGAAGTGATGGATAAAGTGATTGAAATTGATGGAATTATAGATGTTAAAAGGGCACCATCTTCAACCGGAGAGAATGAGGGAGATGATGAGAGTGTAAATATAAATCTAATCACAGAACCTGCTGACACTAACAAGATTGCATTGAAAGTGAGAGAATTGGGGTACTCTATTGAAAGTACGGGGATCGAATATATGCCCAAGGAAGAGAATATAATCAGTATAGAATGCGCAGAGACACAAGAATCCTATAAGAAATTTGTCAATGGGTTGGAAACCTTAGACGATGTGGTCAAAGTGTATACCAATGCTCAGTTGTCATAATTCTGTTTCTATATGCAATTAATTTCATGTAAATATTCCCATTGCAACTATATAACTGCCATCTATCTAAATACAACAAGAAGATATTTGCATATTCCTTTGAGAGTTGAGTTCATCACATCATTGTCGGATCCAAGGGGCAGGGGTTGGCCTAGCACTATCCATGGAACCTATATATAACTTATAATCTCTTGTTTGCACTGTCCAATCGCTCACAATCACAGATCACCAAAGCTATTTATACCCCGAGGTTACTGCATTGGGTAAAGGACCGACCCATGCTATTTCCTGTTCAGGAAAAGATCGGTGCACATACCCAAAAGGGGCAAACACTCCCGATCCAGTAGTTCTAATACTACTCTAACTACTAAATCTACTAATAGTGTTATAGTATCGTCAACTGATTGAAACTTTGTTGAAACCTTCGCTTAACCATATTATATTATTGTAATATTATAATAGTGTATTCCCCTTCATGCTCGAGCTATTGTTTCCCCTTTGTTGTTGTTTGAGATCTTTTTGTTTCTCGCAGATTGCCATTTTGGCAAAATACGTAGTGGCCGTGAAAAAAACACATAAAAAATACACAACACAGTGAATAAAATATTCAAGTCGTTTTGTGATCGAATAACAACCACTGCTTTGCTTCTCTGGGATGTTTATATTTAGATCAGATCAAGACTTGGCAATCATCCCTGTGTGTTCACGCTACTCTATTCTATTGCAAAACTCGACGTTATTTTAACTGTCTTTTCACAGAAGCATAAATATATAAAACTGTTTCGTATCTAGAACTATACCATTGTTGCAACAGATATTTTTTTAGTATCCCTCGCTGAAGTATTAAAGGATACAAATCACTCATTAAGTTTATCAGTCTGTATATAGGTTCGTTTGTTTTTCGGTATGATATCTCGTGTTTCTTTGCTGATATCTTTGATCTGGCTATCATTTTGCATGGTAGTCGGACAAGATGTGAATTATAATCCAGTTGAGAACAGTGGTCTTTCAAATGATACAATAGCTGATAATAATAATAATAATAATCAACAACTGCTTTCAACGTCTATATCACCAATTTTACCTCCCAGCGATATCAATTCTCCCACCTCGTCGTTCCCCAGGATTGTTTTATCCTCTACATCCTCAGTAGATCCTCCTGAGGCACCTCTATCTTCATCGTTATTCATCATACCCACTTCAGATGAAGTTTCTTCTTCTAGTTCGAATGTTTTGATCTTACCTCCATCTTCTTCTTCAATTTACATTCCACCCTCATCTTCATTCCACACGTCATCTTCTATTTCACCTTCATCTTCCCCATCTTCACATATCATATCAACTTTACAACCTTCCTCATCATCTGTTTATCATCCTCCTTCATCAAGTTCCTATCAGTCATCATCTATCTATCATCCACCTACTTCAAGTTCCCAATATTCTTCATTTGTACCATCTTCAAGTTTCCATGTTTCGTCGTCGTCATATATTTACACTCCACCAAGTTCATCGTATCATGAACCTTCCTCATCATTCCATCCATTCACGCCTACTCATTACTCTTCAACACATATCATATTACCACCTTCATCCTCCTCCTCATCAATACATACTCATTCTTCTTCTAAACATAGTGTATCTTCAACGAAGAGATCAACCTCTACATTATCAAAAAGAAGTTCAACCACCTCAAAGACGACAACAGCACCAGTCACATCGCATTCATCAAATAAATTACAATCTTCTGATACAACAGTGACAAGTGTCATTCATGGTATGACTATATTATCAAATCTTTACACTACAGTAACATTATCCCCCACTGCTACATCACAATCCAATGAAAAATCAACTACACAACATCATGGTTTGACTAAGAAAGACAGAAATATTGTCCTAGGGTGTTGCTTAGGGATTGGTATCCCATTTGTCTTTATTATCCTGCTGATCATATATTATCTTTTCATTAGATCAAAACCTGAAAGTTTTATAGATTCAGATGGTCAAATTGTCACCACATATAGTGATAATCCATTACAAAAACTGTGGTATACAATGATTGGTAAGACACCAGATTCCACCACTGTGACTTCATCACCAAAGGGTAATAATAATAATTCAAATTCAAATTCAAATTTAAATAGAAATAGTACAATTAAGAATGGTACAAATGTCAACACTACATCACCACATCATTTACGTGGTACTCCATTGACGCTAGATGATGAATTTGAAGATGATGGAGATTATGAAATCTCTGTCACTGATTCAAATGATAATAATGATAATTTTAATGAAAAACATATCACACCAAATCTTGATCTATCTACAACTCCACCACTTAATAATAATAACAATAATAATATTCCATTAGATTCACATGAAAATTCTCCAAATAATATGTATTCTAGATTCGTGGAAAGATTTGACACAGGATCAATGACCGGTAGTGAAAGTGAGAGTGAAACTGAAGATGATGACCATAGTTCCCAAAGAGTACTAGGTGTGACAAATTATTGATTCACCTTTTACAAATAATAATAATAACTAATAATAGACTAACTAACATTCAATCATTTTATATAAACATACATTTAGCATAATTTACGTATTAAAATAGTTTTAATATAATATATTTACATTTACCTTTTTTTCACATTTCAACTATTTAAAAAGCACTCTTTTAACTATGAGAGATAACCATGTATGATATAGAGGTTCTATACCAATGCTCAATTGATGATGATATTGTTGTTCAAAATTATGATATTGAGGGGAAATATTTGATCTTATTGGAATCAAAACTCCTGCAGTCCCCCAATCCATTTTTACCAGGCAAGATTCAATTACAACTGTATTACTATGACCTAGTGAAACAACTCAAGACATCATTCCTTAACAATATAAACCTATCCAGTAGTTTAACAAGTAAGCAATTGTTTATAAAAAACTTATACATGGTTAATAATGATGAGATTGGACCCATTGTCATCATTAACACAATACATGAATTACAATTTTTGAGTGATACTGATACTGGGTTTAAATTTATTTGGTCCTTGGATAATATACAAGATGAAATGCTGTCTGTTGACATTTTTGAACACGAATGTAAATCTAAGGCGATTGAGTTTATTGTAGGGACAAAATTAGGCCAATTGCTACAATTAAGATTAAATTTAACCACACAATTGATGAAATTGATTAAAAATTTTGATACAATGGATTCAGTAAACCATGTACAGATACGAGGGGACATCTATGGATTTGTTTCACTTGATAATTTCTTTTATCTATATATAAACAATCATTTGGAAAGACAAACTTGTTCTTTACCTTGGTTAAATGATGAGGATAACCCTAGGGATGAAAAATTCGAACAAATCGTTACATCTATGGACACTTTAATTATAAACAAATACTCTAATTCCAAGATTATTTTTGTTCTATGTCATCTAACTAATTTTGGATGTATCCTGTTTAAAAGATCAATACGAGGTGAATGGGAATTTATGAAATCGTTTCGAAAGCAAAATATTTCAGGATGCAATGAAACATCACCATTATTGGACTGTAAGATTATTCCTGATAATAATTATTGCAATAGATTTATTATTGTATCAAGTAGCGAATGTGGGAAACTTTATCATTGGCAATATGATCATAAAGCAAATGAAGTAATAGGTGAAGGAAGGACAGTCATCGTTTCAGCTGAAGAGGAAAATAATCTCATATATAACTTCAACATTCTTAAAGAAAGTAATAAATTAATATTCTTCAGTGGGTGCAGTTCTCAAATTAAATCCATATCTATAGATAAAATCAGCGTTATGTAGAATAATAATAATAATATGCATAAATAATAATATACAGCTTAAAAGTACTGACTTAAAACCCTTCAAACAACTCATCCAATTTCTTAATGACATCAATATGCAATATTTCACCCTTTCTTGTTATTAAAGAACCCTTTTTAAACATTTCAGGTTCATCATTATAGTTTATGCCACAATCTTTGAATAAAATTTCTTGCTTCTCACTACTTAGAGTCCCACAAAGTCTTTGTTCGGATTCTTGTGGAGTCATACCACATTTTTGAATTAATTCCCAGAATGCAGTATTGTAAAGATTATTTATATGAGTATCCACATATCTCCAAGATAAATAATCCTTCACTATAGGTAAATTGGGGTAAAGAACACATCTAGAATCAAAATATGGTAAATGTTTCAAATTCAGTGGTGTATCAGGGAAGAATTTATTCCAGAGAAAAACATAATTCGAAGTAAATAGAGATCCCAGTAATGTAGCAATCTTATCACTTCTTCTATTAAACAATGCAGTATCCTTTTTCAAGATAAAAGTATATTCGTCACTCTCCCCAAATGCAAGTATCATATCAGTCTTATATTTTATCACCACATTCTTAGCACACGCATTCATCAATTTCAAAGCTCTCTCGTCGTTTGGTTTACGGAACTCATAATATTTGGAGAATTCATGAAACTTCTTACCATCTACTCTGACGACGATATAACAATCGGGCAACAATTTATCGTGAGTTTCAAATTGTTTCACATATTCAAATCTTGAATTAGCCATTTTTTCACTATCTCTCACAACTACTTCTCTTTGTAAAGCTGTTTTGTATAGATTTATTTCCAGATTTACAGTTTTCAGCTCATCGCTTATTTTTGATTTTTTTGATTAAAATTTCAATTTTCTCGAGAAACCTTCCCGTTTTTTCTGAAAATTGCAACTAAATTAAATATATATTGAAGGGGTTTTGGAAAGGCCCTTTAGCAGTTGAAACGTTTATCGATAAGTTACAAGACTCTTTGTAGAAGATCAATTAACAAAACCATTATTAACAACAAGCATATACAAAAGTTCAAGTAAAATAATGACTAGAACTATTAAAGTTATTAAAAAGAGACCAAAGAAGTTTGGGAAGAAAGTAGATCCGGTGAGTATTCAAAGAGCTATATGGACTGCTGGCCATCTCACAATATTGATCTTTGGTCTTTTATTCAGTGTCACATATTTCTTCCATGTGTTACTTTTTTTTAAATATAGATCCTGGAAATGGTTATTCTTGAGAGTTAATCATAATTATTCTATTATTAAAGGTCACAGATGGTATCACGCGGTGATGAGGTTCATGCCAGAATTATTTTTCAGATTTTCATTGATTGGCGTCTTTATTACCTCTGGGGTCACCATGTTCCAAAATTGGTCAGGTTTAAAACCTACTTGGTATGATTTATTATCCTCGCCCAATTTTCAAACTACTTTAATCGCTGGATTATGGTTTGTTGGTGGTGGGAAATCATTTTATAAATTGTTACCGTTTATGCTTATTAGTTTCCTTCACTTAAAGAATCGTAAAGTTGAAGTTACCAAAGAGGATGAAAAGACATTTGATGAATTGACATTAGAAAATAAGCATATTTTACATGTTTTAGCTTATTCTGAAATCTTTATCTTATTCACATTGTTTTTAGATACTATATTATTAAAGACAGGTACTTCAGGGTTTCTTCTAGTGTTTTACACCTGTTTCTTCTGGTTAAGATTAAATTTTGCACCATACATTCAAGTCACTGTATTAAGATTATTAGCTAAGACAGATAAGAAGATCCCACCAAAATATGTTTCATATTGGGAAACGTTTAGAAGATTTGTTTATGCTAAGATTAAACAATTAGGCATTCAACGTCAAGAGGCTTCTAAACGTACTTAACGTTACTTACACTTATCTATATACAAAATATGTATATTTTTTTTTATTTTATATCAATCTTATTAGAAATTATGACATTTTTTAGTTGAAATAAATTTGAGACACTTAAAGCTTATCTAAAAGAGTATAACGATATGTGACTATATGTTTTTTTTAAATTAAAGTGTTGTTGTTAAATACAAAAGTTATATATATATGTTAATGATAAAGATATAAATAAACGATTACATTTATTCAGCAGAAGCTCTAGTGTAGATAGCTTGAGTAGCGTGCTTGGAAACTGGCTTAATAATACCTTCAGCTTCTAAGTGTCTTAAGGCAACTCTGGCTAAAGAACCACCTAACTTTAATCTATCGACTAAGACAGAGACAGAAATGTATCTGTAAGTTGGAACTTCCTTTAAGATTCTGTCGTATTTTTCTTGGTCTAAGATAACAGCGTGTTGAGCTCTGTCCTTGTGGGATTTCTTGGACCACTTCTTCTTAGACTTCTTACCACCGGCCATAGCGGCAGCAGCTTTGGCAGCTTTAGATAATTGAACTTTTGGAGGCATTTCTTACTATTCTAATTGAAAAAAATGGAGAATTGTATTCATATTTGAATGTTAATAAAATTTTTGTTAGTAACTATTATTCTTGGATCAATTTTCTTTTTTGATATTGATGTGAATTATTGAAATTTCACCATATTGGAATCGTCTGTTCTCATATTAATAGTATTTCAGGTTTTAAACTAGTAACATTTATTCCAGCTGAATATATCCACATAATAGGTTAAATTTCACATATTTCGATTCAAAATAGTTATTAATTTCTGCGGTATTCACATCACATCTACATTATATCCACATTTGTACATACGCTTAGGCTTACGCTGTTTTGTGTTTCAAGATACGCAATAATTTAATACTATTCTACATATAACTTATCTGAAATAATACATCCAAATCCCTCATCGAATCGCTGTAACCAGTGGCCAGCATAGTCTTTCTCAGAGCTGGACAGGTATTATGGCGGTTCCCATCGAAACCTAGACTGATAGCGGAGGGGAAATTGGAAGTCCCTTCTGGAGGAGGATCCAGCGAGCCTAGCGGGGTCAAGCTTAGAGGGAAGTGGCGGAAGGTTGCTACCAGGGTTTCAGTCTAGTCTCGAATGAGTGCTAGGCTCACGCTCTATCGGTAGGACCGTCTCTTTCTTCTAGAGCGACATTTCTATTTGCGTCTGTTTTTTCTTAAAATTCTGGAAAAGCGCGTCTCACATAACTTAAAATTACCTAATAGGGTAATGAAAAATTAGAAAAGATATAAATTCTTTAACGATGCACGGGTGTTACGACAGTCCCAATTGTGTATATATAGACAGTTTATAGAACATAAAATAGGATAATACTACTTTTAATGATATGCTATTAGTGCGAAACCCTCAAAAGGTTCTAAATCTGATGGTGTATTCGAATAGTAGGAAATGAAATTATTAAGCTAAATTTATCTTAAAAAGGATTGGAATATATTTATATGGTGTAATGTAAATTTTAGCAACATATATTAAAACAAAACTTAAAAGATTTACCCAGATATTCACCAAAATGTACCAAATTCACACCATCAATTGAGTAGTTAGTGTAAGTAAGTATATCTTGTTAGAAATTAACCAATTAATCCGATATAGTGTAACGGCTATCACATCACGCTTTCACCGTGGAGACCGGGGTTCGACTCCCCGTATCGGAGTAATAGTTTAATTCCATATGGAATTTATTTTTTTTGGCTTATTTGTATGGATCCAGATAAGCTTTCTTTTTTGGACTTGCTGCTACTATAAAGACTCTACCTAACATGATAATAAGATGCTACATTAATAACCTTGATATATATTATCAACTTCCCTCTAAATATCTCAAAATGAATGGAAATTTTGATAAATTTTTAGATTCCATTCCATCAGTAAATATACCAACCAAAATTTCTTTAACCTTATATGTAATCTTTTTGGATAATTTTAGTAATATATCTTACTTAATAAATCCTTTCCTCCTTTAAGGTGTATTATCAAATAAGAACTATTTAAGGGACATCAAACTTAAACTTCAGCTATATTTAGATCAGAGGCGCATCTCCATCATTAATAATTCATAATTTAGCACTCAAATATCAAATTAAAAGCGGTAATCCTGCCTATAACAGTACTTCACTTGCAGCCAGCTCCATTATGTATATACTCTGTTTCTTAGCCTGCACTCTTTATCTTTATGTATTTGTATTATTTTAAAACCGAAAATGAAATATTAAGAAACTAAACATATAGATTAAAGACATTTGGTAGGAGTTATGAGCAACTCATCACAAGATAAATAGCGGTTTTCAAATAATTTTAAACATCCAAAACATATTATACCAATCATAAACATCATATACACACTGAGATATGGCTCGTGGAATTGATTTGAAGACTATCACAGATATATCAATCTTAATCGGTACTGGCTTATCACTATATTATCTGGTTAACAGCTTATTAAATGTGGAATCAGGACCAGTAGGCAGATCTAAAGAAGCCAAAGACAAACAAGCTAAACAGTGGATGAAATTAGTAGAGACGTCTCCTGATTTAGCTGAGACAGAATTAAATGCATACGAAAAGGATATCTTATCTTCAGTAGTAACACCAGATGAAATTGAAGTCACATTTAGTGATGTTGGTGGGTTAGAAAATACTATTGAGGGGTTACATGAAAGTGTTATTTATCCTTTAACAATGCCAGAATTATATTCAAGTAATCCCTTATTACAAGCTCCATCAGGTGTATTATTTTATGGTCCACCAGGTTGCGGTAAAACAATGTTGGCTAAAGCTATTGCTAAGGAAAGTAGTGTCAATTTTATCTCAATTAGAATGTCTTCCATTATGGATAAATATTATGGTGAATCAAATAAGATTGTAGATGCTATATTTTCTTTAGCTAATAAAATTGAACCATGCATAATATTCATTGATGAAATTGATTCCTTTTTAAGGGAAAGGTCGTCAATGGATCATGAAGCCACAGCCACTTTAAAAGCTGAATTCATGACATTGTGGGATGGCTTAATCAATAATGGTAGAATTATGATTATAGGTGCTACAAATAGAATTAATGATATCGATTCTGCCTTTTTAAGAAGACTACCTAAAAGGTTTTTAGTGTCATTGCCTGGTGAACAGGAGAGAAAGAGAATATTAAAGATATTTTTGAAAGATACTGAATTAGATAAAGATGATTTTGATTTGGATAAAATTGCAAAATTAACTGCTGGATTTTCTGGTGCAGATCTGAAAGAAGTCTGTAGAGAAGCCGCATTGAAAGCTGCCCAAGAATACATTAAATTGAATAAAGATAAATTATCAAAATGTGGTACCCTTGTGTCTGGAAATGTTACTGGTAGTGTTATGAGACCATTGAGAACTAGCGATTTTTTATCCGCTGGACCAGTTGAGAATCTAGATTAGCTGGAGACAAGGAAAAGTATTTTTACTTGGACTGAACCACACCTACGTGTAAATATTCAGGACCAGATATATTATTAGCACTCACCGGGTCTTGTTGTTATTTTAAAAATATATATTCACATAAAACTTATATACATCTAACACCTTAAATCTAAGACTAGTTTGGTTTAAAGTGTAAAAATGAAAAAGTTCAAAAATGACATCTCTAAAAGTATTATACATTAAATATTAGTAAATCTAGGATAATAACGAGATATAACTACACACTCAAGGACAATATGTCTAACTCACAAGATGAACCTATTACTTTAAGTAACTTTCTCTTTAACAAGGATGGTAAATTCTGTCTCCCCTGTACAGCATATCGTGGATTTCAGTATGTTACTACTGAGATGACTAATCGTTACCAAGTCTATAAGAATAATAAATTAGAGACACTCAGGAACGCCCAACCACAGGTCAATATTATGAACCAAGATACAGCTACTTTACCAGTACAAGGTGCCAATAATGAAATGATCCCAGGTTCCAGAACTTATGTAAAGGAAGATCCACCTGATGTACAAAAATTAGGTGTTGCTTCATGGACATTTTTACATACCATGGCTGCCAAATACCCAAGAGAACCAACACAAACACAAAAGGAAGACATGTCAGAATTTTTGAAATTGTTTTCACATGTTTATCCATGTAATTGGTGTGCTATGGATTTTGAGAAATATATTACTAAATATTCACCTCGAGTGGAATCCAAGGAAGAGTTAAGTAGATGGATGTGTGAAGCACATAATCATGTTAATGTGAAACTAGGCAAACCTAAATTTAATTGTGATTTCTGGCAACAAAGGTGGAAAGATGGCTGGGAAGAATAATTGTATATCTTCATGTAAATATTAATATATTGTGTTTGCCCTAATAAAAGTTTTATTGACGTTTTTTGCAATTTTTAATTTTAGAAAATTATATAAATGAGAAATATATTCTAGAAAGTAATCTCTTCA
This sequence comes from Monosporozyma unispora, assembly GCA_003708525.3. Taxonomy (NCBI): domain Eukaryota; kingdom Fungi; phylum Ascomycota; class Saccharomycetes; order Saccharomycetales; family Saccharomycetaceae; genus Monosporozyma; species Monosporozyma unispora. The sequence goes on along the minus strand of PPON03000051.1, from coordinate 38,887 downwards.
CTTCTAAATTCACAAAAGCAAATAACAATCTAAGGGTTAGTGAACACTAGGAATATATATGTAATATTGTATGGATATACGGTTATATGTATAATTGTTATTCCTACTATCACTACCAAAATGGCCTCTTCGAAGATTGCTAGTCCTTTTTTCTTCCGTGGACTAGTGATTCAAAGCGAGGCCTATAATGAATGTAAATATTGACAACAGGAAAATTTACAGTCGATATTCCATTGAATTTTTATTAAAAAAAATATAGTGAGAATAGTTAATTCGTTTCTATTCACTTATTAGTTTAATGGTACATCTTTATTTTTTTATATACAAATTATTTATGCTTGTTCAGTGAAACCGTATTTTTCATTAGTAAAAGTGTCTAATTTAAAGAATGCTTCGTTTACAGTAATGAAAGTTATCAGAATAGGGACTTTAACCTTCTTATCTAATAATTCATTTCTACCTTGTGATACTACGTCAAAGGAGGTTAATTTGTTGTATTGTTTGAATGGTTTATCTTGAAGTATTTTGGATTTATAAAGTTCTATTATGCTTAACAATTTTTGTAAATGTGGACCATATCCAAATAAACAAATAATACCATCTTGTTGATGTTTTTGTAAATTGTCTAGTGTAGATTTAATCTTATCATTCTTGGTTACTTTGAAATATTTAATACATGCTAATAACTTATTATCATCAATTAATAAATTTGGTATTATTATATCTTGGATATATTTATATGATTTTGTTTGGTTGTTTAAATCCAAGTCAGTATTATGCTCTGAATATAATATTTTGCCAGACATACTGTGTTGTGTTGTGTCTGTGTCTTGATTGAAGCTTCACAATTGGACTATTACACTAGCTCATTACCACCTCATCTCTTAATACTTTATAGTGTAATTGAATTATTTCACTGCCAATTTTTAATTTCGACAATTTCTGTGAGACTGTTTTATTTGGCAGCAACGGGACATCCGAAATTTTAAATTTCACTCTTGACTTCTTGCAATAATAAATTACCGTAACAGGTATGTTCTAGACAGACGCAGTTTTTCATTTACACTTTTTCGTTTTTGTAAAATTCCAAAATTTGGCAAAATTCAATCTCATCTCATTGTGGCAGGTCTGAATAATAATCTATAATAGATCATTGATCTTAAAGATAGATGTAAAATGTTTATTAGTAAATCCCAATTCCCAACTCAGTGTCAAGGAAATAACCTTTAAACAACCTACGAATAAAATAAATTTGAAATGGGAGGTATCCGTGAAAAGAAAGTTGAATATTTCAACAAATTCAGAGAATATTTAGAAGAATACAAGTCTGCCTTCATTGTTGGTGTTGATAATGTTTCTTCCCAACAAATGCACGAAGTCAGAAAGGCTTTAAGAGGTAGAGGTGTTGTCTTAATGGGTAAGAACACCATGGTCAGAAGAGCCATTAGAGATTTTGTTAACGACTTACCAGATTTCGAAAAGATCTTACCTTTCATTAAGGGTAATGTTGGTTTCATCTTCACTAACGATTCTTTACAAGAAATTAAGGAAGTTATTGTTGCTAACAAGGTTGCTGCTCCAGCTAGAGCTGGTGCCGTTGCTCCAGAAGATATTTGGATTCCAGCTGTTAACACTGGTATGGAACCAGGTAAGACTTCTTTCTTCCAAGCTTTAGGTGTTCCAACCAAGATTGCTAGAGGTACCATTGAAATTGTTTCTGACGTTAAGGTTGTTGATGCCGGTTCCAAAGTCGGTCCATCTGAAGCCACCTTATTAAACATGTTAAACATTTCTCCATTCACCTATGGTTTAACTGTTGTTCAAGTTTACGATAACGGTCAAGTCTTCCCAGCTTCTATCTTAGATATCACTGATGATGAATTAGTTGGTCACTTTGTTTCCGCTGTCTCTACCATTTCTGCTATTTCTTTAGCTATTGGTTACCCAACTTTACCATCCGTTGGTCACACTTTAATCAACAACTACAAGAACTTATTAGCTGTTGCCATCGGTGCTGGTTACCATTACGCTGAAATTGAAGATTTAGTTGACAGAATTGAAAACCCAGAAAAATACGCTTCTGCTGCTCCAGCTGCCGCTGCTGCTGCCTCCTCTGACGCTCCAGCTGAAGAAGCTGCTGAAGAAGATGAAGAATCTGAAGATGATGACATGGGTTTCGGTTTATTCGATTAAACAAGTTAATTAATTTTTAATATCTATATATTTTAAACTTTATATAAACTTTTTTTAATATCAAATACTACCTATCTTCTAAAACAAATTGTAATATTCTTTATTTTTTAAAAAGCGTAAACAAACCGTACTTACACAACACTATACAAATAAAAGAGCAACACACATACAAATACACAATGTCTTCACAACCGTTGAAGTTAACTTTTAATAAGATCACAAATAAATGTGTTGGTAAACCACAAACGATTCAATCACCAATGATTATTATGCATGGATTATTTGGCAATGCAAATAATAATAGAACCATGGCAAATTGTATCCTTGACATTGAATCACAAACAAGCCCCAATTTGTATAGAAATATATATTTATTAAATATGAGAAATCATGGTACCTCACCAAAATCCATGGCAATGTCATATGATGTTATGTGTCAGGATATAATAAAATTTATTGGTGATCATGAATTGTATAGACCTGTGTTGGTAGGTCATTCAATGGGTGGGAAAGTCGGGATGGAAACCGTGTTGAAAGAGCCAAGTTTGGTTTCTGGGATGGTAGTCATTGAAAATTCACCTGTACAACAACCTATCAATACGAAATTCATACAATATATTGAAGTATTGCAAGCAATCTGTCAAGACTCACAAATTAAGACAGTAACCCAGGCAAAGGAGAAATTGAAGTTGGTGGAGACAAACCCATTGATTTCGGGGTTCTTATTAACCATGTTACAAAGAAGCAGTGGTAGTGCGGGTAAAAGTATTAATCAACCTGGTCTCACCAGTAAACTACCCCTGGACATCTTGAAAACCTCGTTAGAAGATGGTTCAATATCCAATTGGGATGTCCCTAACAATATGAAATACTCCGGTCCATCACTTTTCATCAAGGGCTCCAAATCTCAATATTTACAAGAAGATCAAGATCTGACCATAATAAAGCAATACTTCCCCAGATCTACACTAGAGATCATCTCCGGAGCCGGCCATTTTGTTAACGCCGAGCGTCCCAGCGAATGTGCACACGCAATTGCGCGTTTCCTTGCCCATCACTAGCAACGACGCCTCTTCCCACCAGCCTCCATTTTTTCTCCTCTTTTTCCAATTTTACTATGTAAATAATTTAACAATCGCTTCTAACAATAGAAAACCTGAATGGGCCAGCCAGCGAGTCAATGAAAATTTTCGCGTTTTCTTTTACCTTTTTTTGGGGACCCTCCAAAATTCGCGTTTTCGCGTTTGCTTTCTTTTGTATTAAATCGATTCCCCTTTCCTAATCAGGAAATTCTGTCCCGAAATGACAGGGTCCCTATTGTCTCCAGCCACTTTTTACCCTTTTAGGTATAGTTATTGGGACTTTCTCTATTGTCTATACAAACATAGTTTCCCTTTTACGTGTGTCAAATTTACTAAAATCACCACCTGTCTTCTTTATTCCACTATTCTTTCTTAATAGTGAGTTTGTATTATTGTATTACTGCCGCCTTTTTTGGGAAATTTTTCGATGAAATTTTTGTGATTCTCGAGAAAATGCAAAAAATAAAATAAAAAACAAATTATTATACAGCAGAACAAAATCCTTTTTCCGAATATATACAGTTTGTTTAGAGATATTCTTAATATCATCTTTCTAAATTTTTGATTCAAAGTTTGATTCGATTAAAAGAAATACTTTGTTTGTTGGTTTTTACAAAAGACTTTTATTTTTACTTTGGTCAGTTTTAATACTTGTCTTCTCTAATATCTGAACCATCCTCAAAACAATTATTAAGTTTTGCTGCTACTGTGGATCAAACTAAAAATATACCCAAAAACATAAACTAATAAATTCCTTTTTTTTTTACGTATTCTTGTAGACAGTTTATTTTGACCAATATATTTATTCACAGTTCCAACATACCATATTTAATCCATCTATCATGTCGTATCGTCATAGTCAATATGATAATATGAATGGAAATGATGATCAAAGGTTCGATCAATATGGTCAACCCATCTATGATGATGATATTAATAATAATAATAATAATATGAACCAACAACAAAATAATATTCAAGAAGATTATTATAATAATTCTGAATTAGAATTTAATAGCAATCAATATGATAATCATCATAATAATAACAATAACAATAATAATATGGATATGGATAGTATCTCTATCAATCCAGAAGACAGATACATTGAACAAGAAAGTTATTCGGATTATTCAAGTCATCCAAATGGTGGGAATATGAATCAATCCAGGTATGAAAATGATTATACTCCATCAAATCTTTCTTATGGTTCAAATCCAAACATGTCATCATCCTCACAAGATAGAAGTGATTCAAATTTACCAAATTCTACATCAAATTTTTTTCCACAGGATCCATATCCTGCATGGACTGCTGATCCAGAGGCACCAGTCGATATTAAACAAATTGAAGATATTTTCATCGATTTAACTAATAAATTTGGGTTTCAAAGAGATTCTATGAGAAATATGTTTGATCATCTTATGACTTTATTAGATTCTCGTTCTTCTCGTATGAGTCCCAAACAAGCTTTATTATCCTTACATGCGGATTATATTGGTGGTGATCGTGCTAATTATAAGAAATGGTATTTTGCTGCACAATTAGATCTTGATGATGCTGTTGGGTTTAGAAACGTTTCTTTAAATAAATTAAATAAGAAATCAAGAAATGCCAAAAAATCACATAGAAAGATCTTGAAAAATTTAACTAATGAAATGGATCCACAACAATTAGAATATGCACTTAACGAATTAGAATCTGATAATTCTTTACAAGCCGCTGATTTTAGATGGAAATATAAGATGAATCAGTTAACTGCCCTTGAAATGATACGTCATTTAGCGTTATATCTTTTAGTCTGGGGGGAAGCTAACCAAGTTAGATTTACTCCAGAATGTCTTTGTTTCATCTTTAAATGTGCTTTAGATTATTTAGAATCCCCATTCTCAAATGAACAAACTTTACCAGAAGGTGATTATTTGAATAGAGTCATTACACCAATTTATAAATTTATTAGAAATCAGGTATATGAAATCTCTGATGGTCGTTATGTGAAGAGAGAAAAGGATCATAATAAAGTTATCGGTTATGATGATGTTAATCAATTATTTTGGTATCCAGCTGGTATTAATAAAATTATTTTAACTAATGGGACTAAATTAACAGACTTACCACCTGAAGAAAGATTTTTAAATTTAGGTAACGTTTCATGGGATGATGTATTTTTCAAGACATATTTCGAAACAAGAACTTGGTTACATATGGTCACAAATTTCAATCGTATTTGGGTCTTACATGCTACTGTCTATTGGATGTATGTTGCCTTTAATGCTACTACTTTCTACACACATAATTATCAGCAACTGGCTAATAATCAACCTTTAGGTGCTTATAAATGGGCTTCATGTGCCTTGGCTGGTACTGTGGCTTGTGTTATTCAATTAGCTGCTACTATTTGTGAATGGTTTTTTGTCCCAAGAAAATGGGCAGGTGCACAACATTTGACTCGTCGTTGCATTTTCATTTGTCTCTTATTAGGTATTAATTTGGCTCCAATTGCTTGGTTCTACGCGTATCAAGATGATACTGTTTATAGTAAGACAGGTCGTATTGTGGCCATTGTGTTTTTCTTCGTTGCTATTGTCACTATGGTTTTCTTCTCTGTTATGCCATTAGGTGGTCTTTTCACTTCATATATGAATAAATCATCTAGACGTTACGTTTCATCTCAAACTTTTACCGCATCTTTTGCTCCATTACATGGTTGGAATAGAATCTTATCCTATTTGGTTTGGATCGTCGTTTTTGGTGCTAAATATGCTGAATCTTATTTCTTCTTAATTTTATCCTTAAGAGATCCAATTAGAATTTTATCCACAATGACCATGAGGTGTACAGGTGAATACTGGTGGGGGGCTAAATTATGTAGACAACAACCAAAGATCACTTTAGGTTTGATGATTGCTACTGATTTCGTTTTATTCTTCTTAGATACCTATTTGTGGTATATTATTGTTAACACTGTCTTCTCTGTCGGTAAAGCCTTCTACTTAGGTATGTCTGTCTTGACTCCATGGAGAAACATTTTCACTAGATTACCAAAGAGAATTTATTTGAAGATCTTAGCTACTAATGATATGGAAATTAAATATAAACCAAAGGTTTTAATCTCTCAGGTTTGGAATGCTATTATTATTTCCATGTATAGAGAACATCTTTTAGCCATTGATCATGTACAACAATTATTATACCATCAAGTTCCATCTGAAGTACAAGGTAAGAGAACTTTAAGAGCTCCAACTTTTTTCACTTCTCAAGATGATCACAAGTTAAAGATGGAATTTTTCCCATCTGATTCTGAAGCTGAACGTCGTATTTCTTTCTTTGCTCAATCTTTAGCCACTCCCATGCCACAACCTGTCTCAGTTGATAATATGCCAACTTTCACTGTTTTAACTCCACATTATTCTGAAAGAATTTTATTGTCTTTAAGAGAAATTATTCGTGAAGATGATCAATTCTCCAGAGTTACATTACTAGAATATTTGAAACAATTACACCCAGTGGAATGGGAATGTTTTGTTAAGGATACTAAGATCTTAGCCGATGAAACTGCTGCTTATGAAGGCATTGATGAAGAACCAGAAAAAGGTGATAATGCCTCTGGTGATATTGATGATTTACCATTTTACTGTATTGGTTTCAAATCTGCTGCTCCTGAATATACTTTAAGAACTAGAATTTGGGCCTCTTTAAGATCTCAAACTTTATATCGTACTGTTTCCGGTTTTATGAATTATGCAAGAGCTATTAAATTATTATACCGTGTGGAAAATCCTGAAGTGGTTCAAATGTTTGGTGATAATGCTGAAGAATTAGAAAGAGAATTAGAAAAGATGTCAAGAAGAAAATTCAAATTTTTGGTGTCTATGCAAAGATTAGCTAAATTTAAACCACATGAAATGGAAAATGCTGAATTCTTATTAAGAGCTTATCCAGATTTACAAATTGCTTACTTGGATGAAGAACCTCCATTACGTGAAGGTGATGAACCAAGAATTTATTCTGCTGTTATTGATGGTCATTGTGAGTTATTAGAAAATGGTCGTAGACGTCCAAAGTTTAGAGTTCAATTATCTGGTAATCCAATTTTAGGTGATGGTAAATCTGATAACCAAAATCATGCCATCATTTTCTATAGAGGTGAATATATCCAATTAATTGATGCGAATCAAGATAATTATTTGGAAGAATGTTTAAAGATTAGATCTGTTCTTGCTGAATTTGAAGAACTTGATGTGATTCCACAAAATCCATATGCTCCAGAAATTGAATATGAAGATCAAAATGATAATCATCCGGTGGCCATTGTTGGTGCTAGAGAATATATTTTCTCTGAAAATTCTGGTGTGCTAGGTGATGTTGCAGCTGGTAAAGAACAAACTTTTGGTACTCTTTTCGCTCGTACTTTAGCTCAAATTGGTGCTAAATTACATTATGGTCATCCGGATTTCATTAATGCTACGTTTATGACTACAAGAGGTGGTGTTTCCAAGGCTCAAAAGGGTTTACATTTAAATGAAGATATTTACGCTGGTATGAACGCTACATTACGTGGTGGCCGTATTAAACATGTTGAATATTATCAATGTGGTAAAGGTAGAGATTTAGGTTTTGGTACAATTTTGAATTTCACAACAAAGATTGGTGCTGGTATGGGTGAACAAATGTTATCTCGTGAATATTATTATCTTGGTACTCAATTACCAATTGATAGATTCTTATCATTTTATTATGCTCATCCAGGTTTCCATTTAAACAATCTTTTCATTCAATTATCATTACAAATGTTTATGTTAACTTTGGTTAATTTACATTCTTTAGCTCATGAAGCTATTTTCTGTGATTATGATAGAAATAAACCAATTACTGATAAAAAATATCCAATTGGTTGTTATAATATGTCACCAGTTGTTGATTGGGTTAGACGTTATACTTTATCTATTTTCATTGTGTTTTTCATTGCTTTTGTTCCAATGGTTTGTCAAGAATTAATTGAACGTGGTACATGGAAAGCATTATTAAGATTTTGTCGCCATATTTTATCATTATCTCCAATGTTTGAAGTCTTTGCTGGTCAAATTTATTCTGCTGCTTTATTAAGTGATTTAACTGTTGGTGGTGCTAGATATATTTCTACTGGTAGAGGTTTTGCCACATCACGTATCCCATTTTCAATCTTATATTCGAGATTTGCTAGTTCAGCAATTTATATGGGTGCAAGATCATTATTAATGTTATTATTTGGTACCGTGGCACATTGGCAGTCACCATTATTATGGTTTTGGGGGTCATTAGCTGCTTTAGTATATTCACCATTTATTTTCAATCCACATCAATTATCATGGGATGATTTTTTCCTTGATTACAGAGATTATGTTAGATGGTTATCTCGTGGTAATAGTAAATATCATAAGAATTCATGGATTGGTTATATTAGAATGACAAGATCTCGTGTTACTGGGTTTAAACGTAAATTAATTGGTGATGAATCAGAAAAGGCCATGGGTGATTCAAGTAGAGCACATAGAACGAATTTATTCCTTGCAGAAATTTTCCCATGTTTTATTTACGCTACAGGTTGTTTTATTGCTTTTACATTTATTAATGCACAAACTGGTGCTGTCACGACAGATGCTGATAGAGTTAATTCTGTATTAAGAATTATTATTTGTACTCTGGGCCCCATTGGTATTGATATGGCTGTGTTAGCATTTTGTTTATCAATGTCATGTTGTTGCAATGCCATGTTCCATAATTGCCATAAGAACCCAGGTTCATTATTAGCCGCATTTGCACATGGTGTTGCTGTGTGTGCACATATTGGTATGTTTATTGTTATGTGGGTATTAGAAGGTTTCAGTTTTGTTAAGATGTTAATTGGTGTGGTTACATGTATTCAATGTCAAAGATTTGTTTATCAAGTGATGTCAGTATTATTATTAACCAGGGAGTATAAGAATGATCATGCAAACACAGCATTTTGGACTGGATCATGGGGGGGCGCAGATAATGCATTCCAACAATGTTGTAGAGAATATTTAGTGAAGATAATGGAATTATCAGAATTTTCAGCAGATTTTATCTTAGGTCATATTATATTATTAACCCATTTCCCATTATTATTGATTCCAGGGATTGATAGATTACATTCAATGATGTTATTTTGGTTAAAACCATCAAGACAAATTAGACCACCAATTTTCTCAATTAAACAAACAAGATTAAGAAAACGTATGGTAAGAAAATATTTTGTATTATACGTTTTAATCTTAATATTAGCCGCCGGTTGTATTGTGGGACCCGCCGTGGCTGCCGCATATGTACCTGATCGTATTGCATCCAATTTAACCGGTGCTGGACATAATTTATTTCAACCAAGAAATGTAAATCAAAATGATACAGGTATTAGTATGTCTACATATGCTGGACATTATTATACGCAAACACCATCAATAAAGGCATGGTCTACAAAGACTTGAGATTATATATATTATTATAAAAATTTAAAAAAAAAATATATACATTACATTATTTTTTACATTATTTTTTACATTATTATATTATTATATTATTTAGATAAACCTAACCAAGAGAATAAAGGAAGGGATTTTGCAGTTGGATTGTTATTACTGGTAGGTTGTAATTTCGGTTTAATAATAAAATGTCTTCCTTGTCCCTTAACATCGATATACATCATTGTAAAGATTGGTTTATTATATTTTAATTTTGAATACCAATAATCATTTGAGATCTTATATTGAATTGCCTCGGCATGTACCAAACCAATCCTTTCTTTGGATTGTAAATGAAATCTTAATTTACAATGTAAGTTCCCATTTGAATCGCGGACACGTTGTGAAATGATTGGTCTATTTCTTGTCCATTTATCATTTGTCACCAATTCACCATAAGCTTTTAATTTTTCATTCTGTGTACTATTTAATAATGTACGTACGATTGGATCATCTTGTGATATTGATACAGCACGATTAAAAATTGTAGTATCACCATTAGAGGCAAATAATTCAGAACCGATTAAGTATAGTACTAATGATGATAACCCAACCCCACCGATGATCAAGGATGATGATATAAGGAAGGAGGCACCAGACTTGAAGTTTTGTTTAATAGATTTATGTGGAGGGGCAGTAGTGGAATAAAACCGTGGAGATCTTAGTGTATGAGATAATAATAACAATCTCCTTGTTGTATTGTTACAACATTTAGATAATATTGGTAGGGACATAGTTGTATATATATATACTTTTGTATAGTTGTATATATATATATATATATAATAGTGTAATAGTGTAATAGTAAAAGTATAGTATGATATTAAATTTATAAAATTTATAAAAATAAAAAAAGTATGAATATATAATATATGTGAGATGCAGAGATGCTAGATTATTTTTTAGATCTTTTATGTCTTAATTGATCTTGTTCTTTGGCTAGTTGAATAAGATCATATCTCGTTATGACGGTGTTATGATTTCTCTGTTGTATTGTAGAACACAGTTTTGTGTTAGTGATGATCTTGAATGGATCGAATAATAGTGTGTTGACTAGATTAGTGGACATGTTGTGCTGGGTGGTGGTGGTGTTAGAGTTGGGAGTGTAGAGGGCAGCAGATAGAATATCATATCCATATATATATAAAATAGATATATGGATATATGGATATATATAGAGTCTGTCTGTTAGTAGCACTTCCCGTGTCTTAGTAAGGGTCTCTCTATATGTTTACAGTGTCCGTGGAGATAAGACTCCAACACACTAAAATACAGTGCGGTAGAGCAGAGGGCACTATGGTATTTGGATATTCCGCGGCTGAGCGTGTGAAAGACGGACCCGCGGATTCGAGTTTGGTGTGCAAATATCAGAGAATAAAGCGTATTGGGCGTTGCGCTTAGTCACGCCTTGGGAGGGCAGTCTTGAAGTCTTGAAGGCTTGTAGCAATATGGTATTGTAGCAGTATGGTATTGTAGCGACAGAAGCAGAGGGAAAACTCGGCGGGCGTTGCTGGTGCTGGGCCGCGGAGATAATGGTGTCCGCGGGCATTCCGCGGAGACAGACGGGGTGTTCCGTGTCGGGAGCATATCTGTAAGGTATATCTAAAGTGTATCGAGAGTATATCTTTCTATAAAGTATAGCTACACTTTCAATATATGTAGTATCTCGAAACAGTACGAGACGAATGGGTAATGTGTCAGGTGAATGGAAAGTGGGGCTATCAACACCACCACGCTCATATAATACCACATCCCGACAAACATGCCAATCTCATATCCAATGATGATCTGGTCCCAATGATGATATTGTAAATACCAACGAGATATGCACACTGACAATGATAATAAGACTATTAATATACTATACAGTAATTTATCCCTTTTCTCGATCTTATATCTCCATCGACACCACATATTAACAATTATATATGAGGTGAAAAATCCCATAAATTGACAATGTGCACTAGGCATGCCAAATGATAGTATACTGTCGTTCGAATTAATCATTGTCAGCCCATCTTGCATTGGTCTTGTATGTTTGAACACCCGTTTCAATATCTTATTCAGAACCTCGTTACTTAATTGTCCAACAACAACATACAGCGACTCGACGTCTCGATCAATAATAAACCATGTTAAATAACTTTGTAATATTAATATTGGGGCTAATGCTAATATACAACATACCCCACCCATCAAATCACCTTCCTTATACAAAATATAAGTCTCATCGAATGGTATAACACCTTCAGGTAATCTAATCAAATTCATTTTGCCTTACTATCTTTGTTCTGCTGTTCTCTCAACTTTTTTTATTAAAGAAATTTTCTTATATATATATATATATATATATATATTTGCTTTTATATAAGTTAGTTATATTTAGCAATCAACTCATCAACAAATTCAATATACTTCTGTTCAGCTTCCTCTTGTGTCAAAGTACCTTTCAATTCATTCCATGCATCCCATTTCTTTCTATCTTTAATATTAAAGATACCGGGTCTATCAATATTAACATCACCCACAGTGGCTTGTTTATATAAACTATATAGTTTTAATAATTCATCCGTGTTGGGGGTAGTTGATAGATTGTTAACGGCTTGAGCCTTTTCTTCAAATAATTTACTGACCATTTTTGCTTTGCTTACTTCTGTTGTGATTACTTTATTATATCTCCTTTATTCTCTTATCTCTCCACTTTATATATTATATATATATATATTATATATTTCTGCTTTCAATCTTTTGTTACCCTCTCTTGTCGGTAAAACGAACTAAAAAAATATTGAAATATAACAAAACCCAGAATTAAATACACATAAACTACTGTTTTATTTATCATTATAAGGGTTAATACAAGATAAAGATAACAAGAATAGCAATGGATTTAAAACCTTTCCCATCCTATTCAAAGCATAATAGTGCAAGCACAAATACTGCAGATGATGATGTCGTCTCATTGACTAATGTATCAATCATTTCAAGATCAAGAACAAGTTCTTATACCGCCACAAATGAACCTGTGAAAGATCATAGAAGAAGACGTTCCTCATCAATAATATCTCATGTAGAACAAGAAACTCAAGAAGAAGAAAATGATCAACAAGTCCTACCAAATATGAATGCATCATGGGTCTCACAAAGAGGTGCTTGGCTAATTCATTTTGTCATTTTAATCCTTTTAAAATTATTCTTCAATTTATTACCAGGGTTAAATTCAAGTCCAAATTGGTCTTGGACTTTAACTAATGTTACATATAATTGTGGTTGTTATATTATGTTTCATATGATCAAGGGAACACCATTCGAATTTAATGGAGGGGCGTATGATAATTTAACCATGTGGGAACAAATTGATAATGAAACGTTATACACACCATCAAGAAAATTTATCATCTCTGTACCCATTATTTTATTTTTCTTAATCACTCATTACACAAATTTAAATTATAAATTATTTATATTTAATTTTATTGTTACTTTTGTCATTGGTATTATACCAAAATTACCATTTACACATAGATTAAGAATTTCAATTCCAATTATTACTGGTCCACAACAAATTTCTTAAAATATACATCTATATCATTTTTATATCATTTATATATATATATAATATATCATTTTTAACATATTTAAATTTTGAAACATTTAAATTTTACTTTTATACAAAATTATACCACTATATAAACCAAGAAATCAATAGATCCAGACAATATGTCCAGAACTATCACATTTGATATCCCTGCTCAGTATCAACTTATTGATCTAATTGGTGAAGGTGCTTATGGGACTGTGTGTTCAGCAATACATAAACCATCAAATGTTAAAGTTGCGATAAAAAAGATTCAACCATTTGGTAAGACAATGTTTGTCACAAGAACTATTAGAGAAATTAAATTATTACGTCACTTCCATGATCATGAAAATATAATTAGTATTTTGGATAATGTTACCCCCCAATCTGTGGAAAAGATGGATGCAGTTTACTTAATTCAAGAACTTATGGAAACTGATTTACAAAAGATTAATGATCAAATGTCATTAACTGATGATCATATACAATATTTCACATATCAAATTCTTAGAGCCCTGAAATCAATTCATTCTGCAAATGTTATTCATAGAGATTTAAAACCATCAAATTTATTATTAAATTCAAATTGTGATTTAAAAATTTGTGATTTTGGTCTTTCACGTTGTTTAGCACAGAGTAATAATCCCAGAGAAACTCTGGTCGGGTTTATGACTGAATATGTTGCCACACGTTGGTATAGAGCACCAGAAATTATGTTAACATTTCAAGAATATACCACAGCAATGGATATTTGGTCCGTCGGATGTATCTTGGCAGAAATGATCTCAGGGAAACCTTTATTCCCCGGGAGAGATTATCATCATCAATTATGGTTAATATTAGAAGTTCTGGGAACACCAACTTTTGAAGACTTTGAACAAATAAAATCTAAGAGAGCAAAAGAATATATTGCAAATTTACCAATGAGACAAAAATTACCATGGGAAACTGTCTTGTTAAATAATAATCGTACTACCAGAAATCTAAATCCTGATATGTTAGATTTATTATCAAAAATGTTAGTTTTCAACCCACATAAACGTATTAGTGCCACTGAGGCCCTTGCACATCCATATATGAAAGTTTATCATGATCCAGATGATGAACCAGAATATCCACCATTAAATTTAGATGAAGATGAATTTTGGAAAATGGATAATGATATTAAATATAATAATAATGATGACGAAGAAGATGAGTCCACAATGGATATGTTGAAACAAATGTTGTTTAATGAATTGAATAAACCCATTAATTGATATCTTTTATATTCTTTTATGCTGTCGCGTCGCACGTGACTTTTGTTGTCAAATAAACAGATTTTAACCAGCAAAAAAAAAGAACATAGAAAGTTAGAAAATTAAGCAATACATTTTGTGACACTTTGCATTCTATTATTATTGTATGTTTTTCCCTTTACCAGTTGTATGCATCACATATATATATATATATATATATTCTGTGGGGCTGGATGGGAAATTGTGTGTTTCATTTTCTCATCTTCATTCTCTTTCTCAAACCAAGACTTAGATACTCTATATACTTTTTAAAATATTTCATTAATTCGTTTCAAATCTGAGTTCCTTAACTATTTGCTTATATCCAATTGTACAAACATATCATACTCGCTAACTGTATCCTTTCCTTTTCCTCTTTCCTTTTTTTTTTCCTCTGCTATAATTATTTCAACACATAGATGTCCAACTCACTCCATTCTTTTAAATCAAATGAAAGTAGAAAGAAAAGTAATAACATTTCATTATCCCTTTCGAGAGAACAAGACAGTGAAAGAAATGATGATGATATCACATATAGTATTTTTTTAAATGATTCAGATTTTGAACCAAAATTAAGAAATACAAGTCTGGATAATAATATTATGAATTCCACAAGATCAACTTCAAATATATTACCAAATTCACACCGATTATATAAGTTTGTATTATCCAGTGATGATATTGGATCAAGTCATAAGAGTAATATAAATAAAGATTCTAAAAATCATGCAAGTTTAGTCACTTTATCCACGGGAGTCTTAAATTCTACATATAACAGTGACAGTAATGTTAACTTATCCACTTCAAATAATCAACCCGAGAATAATGTAAAGAACAGTTCAAGCAACACGGGGAGTGGGACATGTAATAATAATTTTCTCATCAACGTTCAGTCCTCACCATTGGATGATATAATCAATTCATCAAATGAATATTTTAGTGTTTCTTCACAAATGAATTTACAATCTGATAATAATTCATCATCTCATAATTATCAACAACAACCTTTATTACCACCAGTACAGGGGAAATTTATTAAAAGAAACTCAATAGCAAATACACTCTCTACAGATGCTTCGTCAACGTATCGCTATTATTATAATAATGATCGTGATAATAGTCATATGGTACCCACCATTGAAGAAGCTGTACAACTATTGAGAAAAGATTATATCACAGTACCCAAACCAGTCAAAATTAGATCTGAACAAAGTTTATCAAGTATTGAATTTGAACCACATGAATTCCAAATAATAAAGAAATCACACAATAATAATATTAATAATAATAATAATAATAATAATAATCATACTTCCACAATCACAGATGAATCAGGTAAGATTAATAGGATAAACCAACCTATAAGAAATTCAATAATTGATCATTTGATCATACCCAGTAGTGATCATAATTCCCCAATTTCAACCCCATTGAAACCAAATTCAAATATACAAGTATTGAAAAGTATTGGATTTCCAAATAATGTAATTGTATCAAGTTCCAAAGATGGTAATCAAATTAATTCCACTGTACAAACTCCCAATTATCGTACAATGAGAATGACAAATTCACAAATGGATTTGGCTTTAGAGATCCCAAGTATTGATAATAGTAATTTCACACCACAATTAACACAATCTTCATCAATTGTCACATCACCAACGCCAACACCAACACAAATTGCCTCTACATCAGAATTACCACCTAGCCCCACATATGATTCTGAAACAGACACATCAAATGATGGAGATGACGATGCTATGTGGCATAGTAGTCAAGCATATCCTATTCAACATATCGATTCATCATCCATGCAATCATATGATTCCTATGGTAAAGAAGAATATGATACAGAAGATGATGGGGTAATTAATGACATGTTTAGTACCAGCAAAATCATGATGTTAATCTTGATGGGGATTGTTATCCCACCATTATTTTTCCTTGTGGCTCTGGGAGGTAACAATGGTGTGTTATCAGATTATTACCTTTTGAAATTAATGATGAAGCATCCACAAAAATTGGGTCTTTTACAAGGATTCATTTGGGATATTGATTTAAGATGGTTTAGACACTTGTGTTTCTGGATAGGTTGCATTGAAACCTCGTTGATCTTAGCGTGTGTAGCCATTGGATTTGGTGTTGGTTTGACGCGATGAGCTTTTGCAATTACTATTTTTTTCACCTTTTAAATTTGATCTTTAATATCATTCCAATATGGAATCCTAATTGTAACCAACAACTGTTTTGTAATAATAACTATACAATTATATAGACACTTTATAACTGTAACATTAATACCCTCAACTCATTATAAGACTATGTTATCCCATGTAGTAGAATATAGTTGTCAATATTCTGATCAAGTGAGAAAGAAACAAAAAATTTGGCATGATGGGAAATTGAAGTATTTCCAAATCAATAACAGATTCATGTTATACACAGAAGATAATGTGATGTTGAGTAGTTCATTTGTCACTAATTCAAAAGAAGTTAGTGCGTATCTAGATGAAGAAGGGTTTGAAATCACAGAACATAAGATCTTTGGATCATTTGTCATTGTTATTAATGAAATTATTGCAGAATATGATAGAGAGATTCGACATATTAAGACAACAACAGCCCCCAGTTTCACTAATAATAAAAATTTAGCTCAGTCTAATGATAATGTGGTTTCAGTGCACCATGTACAATATCCAGATAAGATGGTCTTGAAGAATTCAACTGAACATTTTGCCCATTCAAAAGCCACTTCATCGACTCCACTTGCAAAGAAACCATCCTCTAATATGACAAGATTAAATTCAATGAGTCCTGTGGTCAAAAAAGAACAAGGTGGTGGGATGACGAGTTCTGGATTGGCCTTGAAATTTAATAAACCATTCAAGCCACCTAGAATGGCAAATAGTTCAAAAACCTCTAATACGAATATAATGAATAGACCTACAATAAGAAATGCAAAAGTAAAAGAAGAGAATAAAAATACCCTCCCATCGCCGTCAATTGTTAAAAGTAGTGTTAAAAGCAATGATGAACTTTTAATATCAAAGAATTCCCTTTTAAAAAAGCCAATCCAAAGTATAACACCCCAAAAGGAACTAGTACAACCAAAAAAGAATGTAGTTCCCCCACCTAAGTTGAGTCAGAAAGTATCCAGCAGATTGAGCAGAACTACATTTAAACCAAGAGTAATAACTCACAAACCAATCGTTTTACCTCGATCCTTCTAGGTTAATAATATTTGTATGTATTTAAAAAGTTAAACAAGTATTATAAATCATATAGAGACAAAAGATAGTTAGCATATATTCAATTGGATAAAAAATAATTCCTCATTATGTTGATATTTTTTCTTCCAGCATTTCTTGCAAAGTAATTGCATCAGCAGCAAACTTCCTAATACCATCAGCAACTTTTACAACAGCTACTTCATCTTCATTAAAATCATATCTAAATTTGGATTCGTCATTGATATAGGATACTTTATCGCCAGCCATTTCGTCTGCTTCCTTAGCATCCAATTTCTTTGATATTTCATCTTTACTATTTGCCAAGGACTCTAACAAATTTAACGATAAAGTGACATGATCCAGACCAGCTAAAGCTTTAATTTCATCCACATTTCTGAAAGATGCACCCATAATAATAGTGTCATAACCATATTTCTTATAGTAATAAAATATCTTCTTGACGGCAACAACACCTGGGTCATCTTCACCACTATATGTCTTACCAGTCTTTTGTTTGAAATAATCCAGGATACGTCCAATAAATGGAGATACTAACGTGATGCCAGCTTCAGCACAAGCCACTGCTTGAACAAACGAGAATAATAAAGTTAAGTTACAATGAATACCATGTTTCTCTTCTAACTCCTTTGCAGCTTGAATACCTTCCCATGTAGCACCAACCTTAATTAAAATGCGTTCTTTTGAAATACCTTCCTCTTCATAAAGTTTGATAATGTGTAAAGCCTTCTCAATGGTTTTCTCTTTATCGAATGAAAGTCTTGCATCAACTTCTGTAGAGACCCTTCCTGGGACAATTTTTAGAATTGAAGTACCAAATTCCACTAATAGCTTGTCCATGGCAATACAAACCTTCTCTTCATCTGAAGTTCCCTTCTCTTTACCATATTCTACAGCGGCATCGATTAAAGATTGATATTGTTCCTTCTTGGAGGCAGCTAAGATTAAAGATGGGTTTGTAGTGGAATCCTGAGGTGAATACTTTTCAATCTCTTCAAAATCACCTGTATCAGCAACAACAACGGTTCCACTAGCTTTAAGGTTTTCTAGAGCATTGGTCCCTTTCTTTTGTTTCTTCTGTTTAGGTTCCATTTTGAAATAGTTAATGTGTCACTGTATCTAAAATTGAGCAAAGATCTTCTTACTAGTTAAACAGATTCAAATAGCTACAATTGGGTATCATTCTTAACACGCTTCTTTTATATGGATTGAATAACCCTTAGGTTCCATGTAAGGGATAGAAGGGTGTTCAAATCTGAACCAACCCTTTAAAGTTCTCTTCTTTTTAAAGGGTAATAAACAATGTTAATAAATATCATAGCTTAAAAGAATTAAGGTCCTGTAAGTAAATAAATGAAGGGATATATTGATGTGGTTACATAAATATGTTTTAATGGTCACTATTATATACCACTTACATTATAATTACAATTTATGTATATGCTGTTTCGCCTGGTAAAGGGGAAATGAGAGTCCTTGTAACTTCAACAAATTTTCATTGTATATTGTTACTTATTTTTGTTTCTTGACTTTGGGTCTTTTCTTATTGATATTCTCTTTGATATATTCAACTTTCTCTTCATCATTAAGAATCTCTGGACACTGTTGTAACAAGATGGCTAACTTCTTATTAAATCTAGATTTCTTATTCTGATGGACAATGGCAACATGTCTATTAAATGCATCCTTTCTGTAAAATTCTTTCTCACAATATTTATTAGAGCATAATATGGTTGGATATGCTTCATCTTTTAAGTTAAGGAAATGTTTCAAATCACTTTGTAATTCATCTTTATGTTGAATAGCACAATGTCTTCTTAAATCAGATCTCCTTGGTAAACCCAGAACTTTCCATGGACACAATGCAAATGGACATTTAAATTCACGCTTAATATTAAATTCATCCATATGGGAAGCGTATTCCATCAAATTAGGGAAAGTCTTTGGACAATGAGCACATTTGTAAGAACCTCTTTTCTGTTTCTTAGAGATGGCTCCAAATAAAGGTTTATCGTTCTTAATTTGATCAACTAAGGAAACATGTTCATCGGCAGATGCTGGTGTTAACAAAATATCACTACTCTTATTAGAGAATATATTCGGTGAATTCATACCGAAAGTCTTGTTTATTGGTGTATGAGTATTACTATTTGTCAATGGGAAAGAAGTTGATACGGTAGATGAAGGAGCATTAAGATTGATATCTTGGTTAAGATTGATATCTTGATTCGATGGGATTGAATTACTATTTACCAGCTCACCTAATGAAGTATCTAATATACTTGGACTTGAATCTTTGAATTCTGGTGATTCCATAAATGCATTTCCAAAAAGATTGTCAATGTGAATACTATCTGTTGGACCCAAATCAAACTTCAAATCAGAAGGGGTCGTCAAACCGTTCATCCCAGAGGGGGAAACAGCTGACTTTTCAATTATATTTTTTATAGGGCTATTTGTTGGTGTCGGTTTGGTAACAACAGAAAGCTCATCAGTTGGTTTCACAACCCTTCTTCTATATGCCCTTTTAACTACCTTAGGCTTTTTAACTTTTGGACGTTTCTTACCGATTAAATCTTCAACACAAGTGATATCCTGCTTGTGAAGAAGTCTACCAGAAGAATGTTCTTCAGAATGGTCTGTTTTCAAATTACCTTCCATAATTCTACGCGTAAGATTATTTGCTTCTTCTTCGAAATTTCTCTTTGGTTCTGATAATGATGCATTCCCATCCATGTGGTCAGGTAGCGTAAAATCATTTGGTGCATAGGGATTAAAAATTGCAGCAGGCTGAGGAGGTGGTTGTACTTGAAAGGGACTAATATCTTGGATAATTTCATTATTTAGTTCAGATAATGGATAAATACTTTCCACAAATGAGTTCATTGGAGTCGGTAGTTGGTTATTAAGTTCATATGTTTTCAAATATGGACCATCGATCCTACTTGTAGCAGTACTATGTTGGGCAACCGGTAAAACAGGATTTGCTTTAAATCTAAGCAGACTTGGTGGGTCAGAGAAAGTTATGGCATCTGATAAATTTTTCTGGGAAATAAAGTCACTTAAGAGCGAACTATATATGCCTTGATTTATGTTATAATTGGAGATATCGTTATGATTGTTGTCACTATTATAGTTCATGTCACTTGTATAGTTATACACTTTAACCTGTGGTTTGTAAAAATTTTCTAAAAGATGGGGACAACTAATTTTAAAGATTGGATATAATAAACTTAACTAAATTATTTTTGGCACTAAGTTTCACTAGTTTCCTGAGGTGAATTTGTATTTAGGGTGGAAAGAAGTGAGAATAGTATAGATAAATAAGGAATAGGTAGGTATTAGTAACAATATGAAAAAAAATAAGATCTCTTGGAAATCTTTACAAAACTTGTATGTATTTACCAACCCATATTATGAGAAAGAAAAACATGCCATTAGATTAATCCTTGAAGAGTTGCCAACCTTGTAAATTTTTTGCTAAGCAAAATGGCACAATATCCTCGGTGCAAATACGATGTAAACAGGGAAAAAATTGATGTATTTTTTTACATGGACTGCAAGCATTTGTAACGGGCGGTTGAAAACAACCCTGAAACAAAGAGTTGGAATAAACATAATAAAAAGAGACATTTCAAAGGAAGACATATTATATTTTTATCCACTTTTGGATGTAATTGAAAAAAGAAAACAATCAGGATTTAAGTGTACTATTATGTTGGTGCATAACACACAAATAAAAATCCTTTCTCTTTCCTTACTGGGTCATAATAATAATGGATTTGATGTAATTTTAAACGTGAATTCCCGTAATAGTAGAGTTACAGCTATTCCATTTTAGGCAAGTAAAACCACCATTTTGGCAATGCTTGCTTTCTTCTGGTGGATCTTTTTGCTATTGTTAAAAATCTCACCATTAGGGAAAACCTGTTTTGAGGTTCAAAAACAGAACCAAGTTATGTTATATTGTGTTGACAAAAACAAACAAACAAACTTTATTTCTTTCCTTCTTTGCCGTTCAGTTGTTTAGGTAGCTTAGTTACCGCAGTATGGTGAGTTTTTACCAGTAATTAGGAAGTAAAAGTAAACAGAGAAAGAATAAGTGATAGAGACTCTGTATTACAGATTGTCGCTTAGCAAAAATCATTGTTTCCTTTAAAATAATAAAGTTCAAAAAAGGGTTGAACTCAATTGGGTGTAAGCAAACTTAAAATTAACTTTCGATGATATGGAAATGAAAAATGGAGTGGTTCATGTTAAGTGTTTTTTTATATGTCAAAACTTGTTGCTTAACTATGGGTCTTTAAATGTCATGGATACATTTGAATGAAATACGGTTCTGGTCAGTAATATTCTTGAAAAGCTGATTTATTATATAAAACAAGTGTTAGACGATTTTGAGGCAATGTGATCTTTCTAACTTTTTAATATCTTAAATTTTGAACCTCACACGCAACAAAATGGTTTAAAGTGGGAGAAATTAATAAGGTGATCGCAATTGCTACCTCAATAACCCACAACTCGCACACAAAAGCATACTTAGTATTTTTTATCCTAGAAGCGGCTTATTACATTTTCAAATTTTGGGGTTTATAAATTGAACATCTTTTGTGATTATACAAAAGGTATCAATTAACTGGACATTGAAAAAAGAAAGTTCCTCCTATTGAAGACACTTTTAGAATATTAGCAGGATATCATAATCATTTGAACTATACAACCCTATTCAAAATTATAATAAGTAATAACCGTATTCGCACGTTCACCTATTCCCATCAAATTAATAAAGGGATTTACAACAGACTTGTATATGGTTGCCAACTGTTCAGGAATTAATGAGATAGTACGTCTAAATAGAAACATTGTAGTGAGGTTCATTTTATTCTTTCTATACAACTTAGAATAACAGAGGGTGTTGCAACAGTGTTGCTTATATTATGAACAGAAATGTGTGAATTAGCAAACCGAGAAACTAGAGTGTTGCATTGAGGTAAAGCTCGGTGACATACTTTAATCATAAAAGAGAGGTTGTTTAAGCTACTTCATCCTATTCAATTTGGTGTTTTGTTCTTCTGAAAAGGTATGGACATCACATATTTAGTCTCCATATATCTTTTTTTCTGACAACCTCAGGTCTAATAATCAATTCTTGAATTATATATGTTAAGATAAATGTCTTAGATAAATAGGATCAACCTCGTATCCACCTGGACACGTATTTATCCACATTTTAGAGTTGAATTGAGGTTGAGGCTGTTCATCTTAACTCTTTTTAAGCGACTCATGCTAACAAAGTGTGTTCAACTGTTTGCAAAGTTGTAATTTCTTAAAATTTGTTAAGTAACAAAAACCAAATAAACAATGCAAAGCTCATCTCTATCACGTCAAGAGGACTGAAGCACAATTAAATAAGATAAGCAAAGTTAAAGTCAAGGATAATGAGTTATGGTATTGCATATCCAGTAGGAGAATTGAAAAAAGCCATTCTAAATAAAGAGATTTTGACATCTACAGCCATTCCAATAAAACTGTCAAATGGTTATAACTTTGCAAAATGGAAACGTTTGTTGTTAATGTTCATTAAAGATACTCACCATGAGTGGTTTGAATACCTTAAGACTGGTAAAATTGATTCCATATTAATAAACTTCAAAGTTTCAGTTAGAGGTGAAAAGGAAATTATTAATATCATGGATAGTGCCTTAAAACGATTAATTATAGCCACAACGGAAAGTCTTGCATCCATAACGGTACAAAACTATTTAATGAACGATTATACAGAGCATAGTGGGATGGGATTATTTAATTATTTGGGAGAATGTTATGGACAACATAAAGTGAAATATGATATTGCAAATTTGAAACAATACAGAACCAGTACATCCTTGAAAGATAAGATAAATTATGCTAATGAAGTTGCAAATATTGGATATTCTTTAAGTGATATCGATAATGAAATAGTGTCAATATTAACCGATGAACAAAAGAAGCTTTTTCTAGGTGAAAGAAGTAGAAGACAAAGATATTTGGCTTCACTGATATTTATGAATAGTATACCGAGATATAATGATAAAATTACTGAGAAATTTGGAGACGAAGATATAATTACAATTGAACAAATTTGTGAAGAATTTTTAAGTTCAAGATTAGATAGTGAGGTATGAATTGTACCAACTATTATTTCAATTCTTTCAAAGAGATAGCTCTAAATCTAATAAGACTATGCACCTTTCGATAACATTGGGGCGCTACTAATGAAGGCTCGTACTTAAATTATAACAAAATTGACAATCTGTCATTTATAGAAGAACTACAATCTACAAAGAAGGTAACCTTATTGAATATAAGCAAAATGGTCCCAGAAATCTTTGTCATTCTTTTTTTAAATACATCTATAGTTTAGATTATATAAATATACAAATAAAGATGTATTTAAACATGACGTTTAAGTCAGCATTAAAAGTTAAAGGAATCTGATATTTTCCGTTTTATTATTAAGAGACAGTTATTACTTTCACTAAAAGGTTCGTATGCAGCCATAGCTAAAAGATATTTAACTAAGATGTCAGAAAGCTATACGGTAGATGACATTTTATATTCAGTTAAAATGGAATACGAGTACAACAGAACTCGTAATCAATCTTCCACCAGACCTGGCAATACTAACTCAAATCATACCCATACTAACAATTCATCACAGAGATCTCTTCACCAAAGGAATCATGACAATCCAAATAGGTTCACTTCAGCATCAACTCAATCCACTTCTTCACACCTATCTCGCCACAATACCCAACATAGGTCAATTTAAGAACTCCAATCCTAATTACTATCGTTCTAAGAATAACAATACTTATTCAAGTAATAGGTATAATAACGGTAATAATAACTCATCATCCACCAATTCCACCGGTCCCACTCCTCCTAAAAGGTAAATAATGTCACTTCAAGACCGGATCCAGCAACTCCAAAATAACCAACGAGTTCCTTAGGCCTAGTTCAACTCATATAAACACAGGCATCAACTTTATGTTAGATCCTGGGGCTGATATTACTTTAGTCAAGCACAAAGAATTTTTATATGACTTGAAATCAACCTCTATTACAGATATCCAAATTCAGTCCTGTTCCCACGATCATATCCCATGCAAATTCAAAGGTACCTTACTACTAAAAATTAACACCAAGGGTACCATTGCAATCCCAGCATTCTACACTCCTTCTATTGATCATAGCTTAATTTCCACGAACGATTTTCGTTGCAACGGTCTTTATATGAATGAAAGATCCAATGCCCTAGAAGATACTGATGGGAATCAACAACTTTCGTTTATTACTATACACAACCATGGCTGGATCCCTGCTACTTCTTTCCAAACTCCGTACCCTATTCCAAAGGTTATCATCAATGCCGTCACGACCAAAATTCCACCAGACCTCGTTCATAAATTATTTGGCCGCATTAACGTTCAAGATATCAGACGATCTCTACTAAATAAAACATTCCAGAACCTTTCTGTGAATGATGTAGACTGTTTGAATACCTCCACGTTCCAATGGACTGCCTTCAAGGCAAATCCCGCAAACACAGACATGTCGTTGGATCACGGGTCTGTTATCAATTTCTGTATCATCCTTTCGAGTATATGCATAGTGACTTATTTGGTCTTATACGCACTGATAATACCCCTGCTTGGTATATTTCTTTTACAGATGAAGCATCGAGAATGAAATGGGTATTCTATCTTAAAGATAAAACTACAGAGGCGCTGAATATACAAATAAGGCAGTGCGTACATATTTACAAGAAAATGGTATACAAATTGTTTATATCAGTACCGCTGATTCTGCTTCAAATGGAGTTGCTGAGCGCCTAAACCTTACACTACTTAACGATTGCCGTACTTTATTAAAGGCATCACATTTACCATTACACCTAGGGTTTCACACTATCCAATACGCAACCCTTATCCGTAACTGCGTTTACAATAACGCGTTACAAGGGTCCCCAAGTCAAATGTAGTCTCCTTGGTATTGATGTTAAGACCATCCTTCCATTTGGTACACCTGTCATTTTTCACCTATCTTCTACCTCATCTAAGCTTCATGTAAGAGGTGAACAAGGCTATGCCTTGAACCCTTCAGAAGAATCCCACGGCTAATATATCTACAATCCAGTCACAGGTAGGATGTTAGATTCCACAAATTACGCCATTCTTAGAGACAATATCATTATTGACAAAAATGTTGATTATGAGGACTCTATCTTTGATACAGTCCTTCATCAAAGTAGGGGTGTGGGTGTAATATAAAGACATCTCATTTACCTTTACATTTATGGTTCCATGCTATTCAATGTGCAACCTTTATTCGTAATTCTGTGTACAGTAATGTGTTACATTGTTCACTTAAAGCCAAATATGGTCTGCTAGAGATCTGCAAATAACCTGTACATTAAAGTGTTCAACTAATATATGGGCTAAGTTCAATAGATATTTAACAGTTTGTGTATTGATTGTAATATTTGGTGATGGTTTGGTGGTTAAAATTGGTTCGCTGGTATCCAACCATGATTGTTCTTATTAAAGGAGGGAATTTGAAGATGTAACTTGATGTCCTCTATAGTATTCGATCTTGAAGAGGAACGGTGTATATTCTTTATGAATTAGCACATCTTGATTCAGTTAATTTGGTAAATATTTAACATGTATTGCAGTCAGAAGAATACAAAATAAAATGTAATAAAAGAACGGGGGAGAAAAATCATCACTATATAGGGGGATATGCATTGTTTAAGCTAAGAATATAATTTTCTTTATTGAAAAAGATTAAATGATCACATTACCGAGAAAAATACCATATAAGGTAATTTGGGGAAATAGTGACAATCAGTGGAAGTATTTTGAATAGACACTGGTTTGTTGATTTACCAATAGTACCCACCCACACATAATATTGTAAAACCACTGATAGCCTGGGGTAAATCTTGAATCACTAAGAACAACTTATCTTTTACTGCAAGTAAAGAATCTCTTGCTAAGTAGTAAGTTAATGAATTAATAATTAATAATTTTAACATAAATATATAGCAAGTTTGTCACTAACGTTGTGGTGATTTGCAATATTTCGTGTTTAGTTCAGTTTACTATATATTTTATATTAGAAGTAAATAAAACGGACGTTTTAATGTAATCAAATATCCATCAATGCTATTTGATAATGATTAAAATAATGGATTTCTGAGAAACTAATAAAGTTTCCAATAAGAAACCTTATTTACTTAATTATAATTAATTATGTTTGACCTTAAGAAGGAAGTAGTATTTGGTTAAAATCGAATTTGTTTATTTGAACTATTAACTATTTGTATATTTATCAATGTTCAATAATAACTTTTTAGAAGAAACTATAAAATTGAAGGTTTACAAAATTGAAGAACGTTAATATTTAGCTCTTCTATATAAAAACAGTACTATATATAGTCCTTAATTGTAATAAATAATTTTTCATGGAATTTTAGAGAGAATTCTTTTCAAGAGCAGTGTTGGTATATAACATAATACGAGAAACAATCCCCCAAACACGGTACAAAATGTCCTATGCGCTATAATTGCCTTCAACCATCAAGATAGTTCTTATCATGTCACAAAACTAGCAAACAACTACGCAATGATCACTTCCCTAATTTATGCAATAATGTCCTTATGAATGCCCAACTTGGTTGCAAGAATAAAACATATAAAAGAGGATGGATTTAGGTTCAAATCCATCCCAAAATAACTATGAAAATAGTGATATTATTCTCATAGTTCTTACATATTTTTTTTACTTTACCTAATTATCTTCTGTTAGATAATTGAGGACTTATATATAAATATCACCCAACTACTGGTACAACATATATATTTATAATAACATACTATTAGTTTTAACAACCCTGTTACTCTCACAACTGTTATATCTCCAATCTATGAACTACAATTTATTAACTACGAACTATGTTCAACAATATTAATACCAATACTTACCTTTCTCAAAAAGCATGTCTTCAGTATTTGATAATTAATTGCTTCTCTTACTGAGTCCCTAAAAACAGGAATTCCTTGAAAAACAAAGGGTATAATTATCACCGCAACTAGTTTAAGTTAAAACATTTAGTCATTATCTGTTTATTGCGGGCTTCAACCTCTTAATTTATTTTGGTCTTAGTCATCTATCACTGTCACTTTCAAAATAAAGATTTGACATTGAAAAATCTTGAAAAACATAATAAAGTGAAAAAAAAAGATCTCATTGTGAAGAAGCAAAAGATTAACAATCACTTGATTTAGTCTTAACGGTAACTACTTGACAATCTTTCAATAAAGTTAAATAAAAATGAGTGGATCTAGTTGTTCTACTATTAGAAACACAATCACTGTGATTTCATGTTTAACGGCTGCTTACACATCATATAAATTATATCAAGCTACAAAATCACCATTAAGAAATATACCACCTCCTAGAAATGGTGTTGAGGAATTAATTGGTAATACTCCATTAGTTAAGATTAAATCTCTAAGTAAAGCCACGGGCTGTGAAGTCTATGCTAAGTTAGAATTATGTAATCCTGCTGGGAGTGCTAAAGATCGTGTAGCATTAAATATCATCTTAACTGCAGAAAAAATGGGTCTATTAACTAGAAATGATCCAAATAAACAAGGTTGGGTCTTTGAAGGTACAAGTGGATCCACTGGGATTAGTATAGCCATGATTTGTAATGCTTTGGGTTATAAAGCACATATTTCATTACCAGATGATACATCATTAGAGAAATTATCACTTTTAGAAAGTCTTGGTGCTGTGGTCAATTTAGTGAAACCTGCCAGTATTGTGGATCCAGATCAATATGTTAATGCGGCAAGAAAGGCATGTGATGATTTAAATGCAAGTGGTAAGGGTCAAGGTGTCTTTGCTGATCAATTTGAAAACGAAGCCAATTGGAGAATTCATTATCAAACCACGGGTCCGGAAATTTGGCATCAGATGGATGGTAACATTGATGCTTTCATTGCTGGTTGTGGTACTGGTGGTACAATTACTGGTGTGGCAAAATATTTGAAAAGTAAAAGTAATCCTTATGTGGTTCTTGCTGATCCACAAGGTTCAGGTTTTTATAATAGAATAAATTTTGGTGTTATGTATGATAGTACAGAAAAGGAAGGTACAAGAAGAAGACATCAAGTGGATACCATTGTGGAAGGGATTGGTTTAAATAGAATTACACAAAATTTTAAAC
Source organism: Monosporozyma unispora (assembly GCA_003708525.3). NCBI lineage: Eukaryota > Fungi > Ascomycota > Saccharomycetes > Saccharomycetales > Saccharomycetaceae > Monosporozyma > Monosporozyma unispora. The sequence goes on along the minus strand of PPON03000051.1, from coordinate 9,711 downwards.
ATGGTGAAAGTTTTATTGATGAATCAATGAGAGTAACAGATAAACAAGCCATTGGTATGGCTAAATATTTATCAATTAATGATGGGTTATTTGTAGGTAGTAGTACTGCAATCAATGCTGTAGCTGCGTTACAATTGGCCAAGAGATTACCTAAGGGTTCACGTATTGTGATCATTGCATGTGATAGTGGGTCAAGACATTTAAGTAAATTTTGGAAAGAGGCTAAAGTTGTTGATAATAGAATTAATGTTGATGAAATTTTAGAAGTTGGTGAATTTAGTTGAATCTTTTGATTATTGTTATTATTACAAGTTTTTATGAATACCTTTGTATATATTTAAGTCTATATAGATTGTAATTTAATTAAAAATCACTTACACCACTAAAATATTGTGCAATATCAAAATCTACTGATGATGCAATTTCATGAATAATTTCCCATGGGACATTAACTTTCCATTTAGTCTTATATGATAAGAAATCAATACTTCTTACAATGGTGGTGGAAATTAACTTTAATGAATGTAATTCTGCTAAATTTTGAAACACTTCAACATTTGCCTTCATTAATCTTTCATCTAATAAAGATTGTAAAGAACCCGAGGATGTTGCTGATTCCATGGGATAAATGGCTTGGAAAATGGCTAATAATCTTTCTAATTGGAAAATTGAAGGTTGTAGATGTCTTGGATTTGTTTCCATCTTTTTACGTCTACCATAAGATGATCTACCAGATTTAATATTTGCTTTACGTGAAAAAATACTTGTATCATACTTAGTTTCAATATAAGAACAAAAATATGCAGCAATTAATAAATATTTAGCAATATTTGATAATTCATAAGTTTGTCCATTATTACTTTCTTCTTGTTCATCATCACCCCCATCTGCTGTTAATGTATCGTTTGTAGCATTAAAGATATGAATAGATTTTTTATAAATTGAAATTGGGTTTGTATAATTTGTTTCATCTATATTTGATAAATATGTATCCCATTTCAAATCTAATAAATCATTTAAATCATTAATATTATTCCCCGTATACATTTGAAAAGCTTGTACAATTAAAGTTATAAAATTAATGACAATAGAATAATTATCATCCTCTTTTAAATGCTTAGTCTCTATCTTATCCAGATGTGTCAAAAGATCCTCATACAAGTCTCCAAATCTCATTATAATTAATAATTCAAGGATTTGATCATAATTATAACGTGGGAAGACAATAGTGGGAACATTAAATGTAGAATAACGTGCTATAAAATTTGCATCTCTAATCAAATAAATCATTTTCAATTTAAAATTATCAAATTGATGAGATAATAATTCATTTAATTTTAAGAATTTAAGTAATAATGTGGCATCAATATCTTGTAATGTATCTAACCCATCAAATATGATAAAAATTTGTCTAGATTCATTTGATAAGATTGTAAACATCTTAGTTAAGAAATTAATCAAATGGAATGGTTCTTCGACAGATAGAGGGTCTAAATTTGTTCTTAATTGAACCCTACGAGTGGGATAAAGATCACATAATTTATATTGAATAGATCTAGCCATTGATTGAATCAATAATTTCCATGTCACGGATTCTTCTGGTCTTAATGTGACCGAGGTTAATTGTGGATTACATGCAAAGAATTTTGTTATTGTGTAGGTCTTCCCCGTGGATTCATAACCTTGTAAGAATAAATGTGGTACAGAATGGTTATGATTTTGTGAGATGAATGAAGATAAAGTTTGTGCTTGATATTCTCTAAACTTGATATTGGGTATGTCTAAAGTCATTTCCCTTATTTTTTTCCGTAAGTATGTAATTGACAAACTCTATGCCTTACGAAGGTTGGCTACACCGTGTCTTTCTGCTGATCTGTATTTGAAGCTAATATCGTATTCCTATAGTTTCAATTTCAATAGTTCGATATTCAAAATTTCAACATTAAACAAAGTAAACAAAACAATACGAGTCTTTGATGAGAGAGAAAGACAAAGAGAGAATGAAAGAAAGAGACGCCAAAGACACTACAGACATTTTCCAAATCAACCAATCGACAACATTCTCTTAGGACAATTTACATTGAAACTGCCAACAAATTGGAATGGGTTCGTGGTCCACCATTTGTATTGTTTTGTAGCAAGTGAGTATTGTGTTAATTGTGATGATTCCCCAGTGGTATAATTCAAGTAAACCCATTATTCCCTCGACTCTCTGGCATTGTTGCTATTGCTATTGCTATTGCTATTGCTAGTGGAAGTGTCTCAGAGAAGAAGAATTGGCCTTGTTATAGAGTGTGTTGCCATGGCAACCGCTATTAGCCCCACTGCAACTCACATCCGTGCACCACACTATAATATTGGCTGTTTCCCAAAACGGCATTTGCGCGATCTGCGCGAGATCTTGCCGTTTTGGGAAACAGCTATTGTTCTCTGGATGTCAATTTCGCGATGTTTCAAAATTACTACAAAAATTCCGAGTATGACGTTAAAATTTTCGAGTTCCGACAGAAATGCGTTGCGATTCAGAGATTTCCAGTTTATATAAGATATTGATCGCTGAAGAAAGTTTCGAAGATTGGCAAGGTACACAGCGACTCAAGAGCAATCCCCAAAACAAATATACCCTGGTTTAATATACTAACCTGTCCATTCACTTTCCATATTATAATATTATATTCTATTACTTTTTAACTTATTTTTGATTTTTTTTTTTCAGTTCTTTTGACGTCCTCAACAATATACTTTACATCTCGATATGAAATTAAGTAATATCATTTTTGTCCTGATACTGTCTCAGTCAGTTAATGCTGCTTTCAATGTGAAGGATCTTTTCAATTTGGGTAGAGTCTCTAATAATACTTTACCCCAAGAAAATCGATATACTACTAGTAGTTCACTAGATGATGACTATACTACTACATATGCTTATTCACTTTCAGCTTACGATATATCATCCGTGCCTACTGATTATATCAGTAGTTATAATAACTATAATAATAATGACAATCAAGAATATACATCTGACAATATTATAATACCTCCAACTACTACAACCACTTCTTCACAAGTGTTCCCATCTGTTAATCCAAGTGATTATAAATTTACTTCTAATCCAAGTACTTATAGAGCATCAGATACTCAAATTGATATCTCAAATCCAAGTACTTATAGAGCATCAGACGATACTAATACATATACTGATACCCAATTTATTAGTTCAACTCCAGTTTCAACTCCAAGTGACATCTCTTCTACTTCACAATTTGTATCAAGTACAGAGACACCAATTGTATCGTCTGATGTCTCATCATCAATTAACGTTACATCTACTGCTTCTTTGTTAATTATTCCAACTAGCCAATTTTCTTCAAATGATACCACAAGTTCTATCAGTTCAACAACTATACCAACTTTAACCCCATCAAATTTCGTTTCTTCTACAATTTCTACTTTCTTCTCTTCTTCTTCTTCTTCATCTTCTTCAGGCAGTACCACTGGGGAAGAACAAGTTATTACAACCACTAGTTCTTCCACTCCAGAAGTGATTCTTCCACATACTACCGTATCGTTTGCTGCACCAGTTCTTTCAAGTACCACTGAACCTCCAACTAGTGAAGTTCCAATTATACCTTCTACTTCTTCTTCTACTACAATTCCAGTATCTGAAACTGTGGTTCAATTAAGTTCTACCTTTCCAGAAGTGTCAGTTGTTCCATCCACTTCTGTGGAAATCTCTACTTTTAGTACTACTTCTTCTTCTTCTTCTTCCATTACTACTACTTCTTCTTCTTCTTCCATTACTACTACTTCTTCTTCTTCTTCCATTACTACTACTACTTCTTCTTCTTCCATTACTACTACTACTTCTTCTTCTTCTTCTTCTTCTTCTTCTTCTTCTTCTTCCATTACTACTACTACTTCTTCTTCTTCTTCTTCTTCCATTACTACTACTTCTTCTTCTTCCATTACTACTAATCCAGAACCTCTCTCTGTTTCTATAATTTCTACTACTACTCCTGATGTTATTATCCTACCAACAACAAATACTTCCTCTACCACACCAATTGTCTCATCCGTTCCAGTTAGTGTCACTCCAGAACCAACTAGTATCTCCATTACTCCTTCTTCGGTACCAAATGTTCAAGTATCAAGTACTTCTCAAAAAATTATTATTCCACCATCTTCTGTTGTGTCCTCCCAAATTTCTGAAATTACCACATCAACACCATCAGTAGTTACACCTCCACTTCCACCATCCACTGTCTCAGAACAAATTTCAGTTTCCACTCCAACTTCAAGTTCTCATATCATTATGTCATTTGACCCATCTGCTACTTCCACAACCACTACAACTCTTTCATATCCTGGTATGTCAGTCCCAATTGAATCTAATGTAGAACAAGTAACTTCTGTCTCTTCAATTGCTCAACCAAGTACTACTAGAATTGTATCCATTTCAAGTCAAATTTCTATTAATGATAATGTTCCAACCACAATCTTAATTGCCTCCACAACTACTCATGTTTCAGCTGTTACCAATCAAACTATCCCACGTCCAGTGGCAACTAATGTGGTATCATCAATCTCAGCTTCCAAAATTTCTTCAATTTCTTCATCTAAACAAAATCCAAATTGGTGGATTCCAACTAAGATTATTACAGATTCTGATGTTGCCACTACAGCAGAACACACTTTAAATGCATCTGAAACTGCTAATATGCCACAAATGATTATGTCCCCACATGGTGATGTGGATCCTGCCGTCGGGTATTCATTAATTACTATTGGTTTGAAAAAGGCTTTAAATTATAAATTTGTCGTGGCAAATCCACAATCCTCTGTACAAATTATGTCCTTCTTACCAAATGTCTTAAACAGTCCATTTAATGAAACTTACGCTAACTTATCTGTTATTAGATTAGTACCATTACAAGATGATTCAATCCCATATTTAGTCACTGTGGCAGAAGTTTATTTCCCTGAATGTTCAATCGATAATTTAGCTGCTATGATTAAAGATCCATTAAGTAAAATTTATTCCAAGAATGCTTCTTCTCAAGAGGCTATCGATATGTTAGCACAATTAATTGATCCTTCTATCCCAATTACTGGATTAATAGGTAATATGGGTAATTCAAACGGTAATAATAATAATGACAATAATACTAATAATGGTAATCAATCCAATCAATCAAATATGAACAACAATGATGATCAAAATTTATCAAATAACGACGATATTGGTTCTTTGGATGGTTCCGAAGTTGGTTCTTCAGAATATAATGGTAAGAATGTTAATAGTCAACATGGTTCCACTAAAACAAATAAGAATAAGATTGCCGGTATTGTCATTGGTTCTGTTATCGGTGCCTTCGTCTATTTCGTTATTATGGGGTTCTTGTTAAGATATGGTATTAATAGATATAAGAAACACGATATTATTAATTATCCAGTAGATGAAAATTCTAGTATAAGTTCTAATGAATCCTCATTTAATGAAAAGATGAATCATTCACCATCTTGGTCAAGTAACCATACCAACAATTCCAATTCTAATACAATTATGAGTAGTGAAGTTGGTGTGGCCATTAATGCCAAGAAGGGGAAAAGTGTAAAATTAAAGATTTCTGGACCTCTTGCTAGTGAAAACTCTTTAGGTTTCTAACTATAATATAATATAATATATATGTATATGAAAAAGTTTAACCAATATTCAAAATTGTATCAATAATAAATAATAATATATTTATTAACGTATATAAATAGATATATACATTAAAGGCATAATAATTATAACGATAAATAACAGATTTATATTAATAGTACATTTATATAAATTTTTTCTATAATGGTTTGGTTTGGTCTTTATCTTCTAAGAAATCTAATATGACCCTGGAAGCTTTATCAAATTGTTCAAATAAAAGACTATGTCCAGCTGAGAATTCAACCACTTTTCTATTGGGGAAATGTTCATCAAGTAATGAATAATCTTCACTAAACATTGGCGATTTTAGTCCTCGTAAAAAGAGAACCTCTGTGTCAGAGCATTTTGTGGGCAAGAGATTAACAGGCCATTGTTTTAAATCATCCAAGAGACTGGGAAACTCATGAAGAGGAAGATAATATTTCAAATGACCCGTCTTATTTGGCTTTGCATTTTCTTTTACATTAAGAAACCCAGAACCAAAATACCAACCTAACATACCCAAACATTCTTCTCTCCATCTCTTTGATCCAGGTTTAATGATAATTTTACCTTGATCAATTTCATTAATTAGTTCCACACTTGTGGTTAATTCAGTGGGGTATAATGGTGTCACATAAGGTGGCATATCGATAGAAACAAACTTCTTTATATTATGTGTATTGTAAGATTTAACAGTATTTAATAGCCCCACTTTAGCACCCATTGAAAAGCCAATAATATTTATACCTCTATCTTTAATCATATCTGGATCAATCTTATTTTTAATAAAATGATCCAAGTCATTACTCATCACTTCATAAGTCATAGGATAACTTTGTGGAGACTTTCCATGGTTTCTAAAATCAATTGTGTAAATATCTGTACTAATTTGTTCTTTAATGACTTTATTCATTACATGGAATGTGTTTTTAGAACCAAGAAACCCATGAAGGTTTAAAATAATGGGTTTCGTACAATTTGTATTAGTAGATTTTATTAGATTATATGAAAGATCAACAACTTGTCTCCAGGGAAGTGTCATATTATAATTGAGTATTTTATCTTGTTTAATTGAACTTATTTTCTTGCGATGAGCTGAAGTTAGTACAATACAGTTTTTAATAAATTTCAATTAATTTATTCTTTTGTTTTTTTTGAAGAGTACATAAACTCCAACAAGCCACTATTGAAGACACACCAGATGATTGAGTCTATTGCATAAGTGATAACGATAGATCCAAGAGTACCCAGGAACAAACATGTCAAGAGTAAGAAGATTCAATTCAAAAGTTTTGGGCTTTTCTATCCCAGAAAATACGTTAGGAAAGCTTACAAATAGAAACTTCAAAGATGGTGAAGGTTCAGATGAGGAAATCAACGATTGGGATCTGACTCCATTGGATTCACAAGAACAAGAAGAACTGATACAAAAATTTGAACAGAATAATTATTCAATAAATAAGTCGATTGTAAATGTTATGACAATGGTGTATTTAGTCCTTGCAGGGCTGTTTCTTATGTTATCCACAAAGACTGATAAATCAATTAGTTGTTTACTGCTAGGTGACATTCAATCTATAATATGTTCATGTATAACGTTACGTTATAATTTAACGAATGATTTTATTATTACAAGACAATTTAAATTAAGGGTTAATAATTCCACTATAAATACAATTAATTGTGTTTTATTAGTGTTATTTGAATGGGTAATAATAAATCATTTAGAAGATCAATTTAAATGGCAAGTGTTTTTACAAATTCCATTATTGCTGTTCATTATTACATTATTTATTAGAAAATGGAATGGTGATATGGAAAGAGAATTGTCGGAGTTAAGACATTTAAAATACAAATATAAAAATGCTTGAAACAGGTATGTTTTTACACAATAAAGAGGTTGCCAAGAAAATTGAACTATGAGAGTATAAATTTTGAGATATTTCAAGCGTATTGATAGAAAATAAAAGAAAACTGAGATCATGCTATATTTTTGATTTGAGCTAATGGATGAAACTTAACATATAACATTCAAATAAAATACTTAAATAGCGTTATTAGCCTTTGCATAAATGAATAAACCAAGTTATAACTGGTAGCAAAATCAGCCAAAAAAACAATGCAAAAAAAATGGTTGCTAAGAGATTCGAACTCTTGCATCTTGCGATACCTGAGTGTTCCCATTTTCAATGGTTAAGAATTGGAAATTCTTGAATCAGGCGCCTTAGACCGCTCGGCCAAACAACCAACTTTAAAAAATTAAAAAATGTGCTGTGTTACCTCAATGGTTTGAGGCAAATATGAATAAATTGAATAATACACTAAAAGCACGCCTAAAATTTCAATCTAAACATAAATATAATAAAAATAATCTATCAAAATAATGGGGAAAACAATTACTAGCAGAAATACATTTTTGTTCTTTTAATATCTTGGAAAGCATAAAATTCAATTTCATATTATACTTTTAAATTGAATATAATTAGCGTAAAGCTTCCCCACATACCTAAAACAATGTATTGATTAAAAAAATAGGACTACTTCAATTTTATATTGAAGATAGTTGCAGTTCTCTTGACCTTTACCACTCATCGGATCTGGTTTCATTAAGTCTACAAACTAGTACAAATTTTGTATATATCATATATATGTAAAAATAAACTGTCATAAATCTCTTTTTATTTTTCTTTCATTTTTTCAAAAAATGAGAAAAATCCGGACAAAGAAAATAATTTTTTTGTAAGTTGAAAATTGAATTAAGACAAGAATCTCTGAATATGATGATTCAGGTCATAAATTCCAACAAATATAATAACTGTTGAACGGTTTTAAGTTGCTAGAAATTTTTTTACAAACCAGTATTAACCAGGCAGGGGTTTTTAACCATGTCAAGTTAGGTAGCCTGTCTTTAAAAACTAGTGATTATTTCACGTGGTATTAAATAAACATGTGGGTTACTTCGTTATAAAACATTTTTGTATTGACTAATGTTTCAAGTTGTTGGAATATGAGATTAATTAATGTCATATTCAATATATTTGATCTAATTCAGTGATTCCATAATCCTCTACATAGTGTGTGGGTGATCTCACTACACTATGGAAATGGATTCTTCACTATTTTCACCATTTCAAATTAAGAAGCCTAATAAAAGATTTAATATATAAAAAAGGTATAGTGTATTATATACATGTTTAGAGGTACTCTTGGACTAATAAAACCAGAGATTGATATACAAGCATGACATACACCACACCAGACGCCAAGAGCTCTGGATTCAAACAAATTTAAATCTTTTCTCGGGATATAACTTGCCAGGTTTCCGATTACTTGTTTGAAAACAGAAGCTATGTAGCTTTCGTCCCCATAATCTTTAAGAAACGAGAATTCTTCTAGAGAAGGGAACTTTTCTGAAAGACACAAATAAAACTGATCCCTGTTACAGGCAGTTTCCGGTTCCCAGAAATGAGGACCTGGAGTGTATACACCCTTCAACATAAAAATCATTATATCATTTTTATGTAACTTGGCTCAAAACTTATTATAGCTTCCAACAACGTCGGACCCAAAAACAGCAGGGTGCTTAAGGGTGAAACTATTTTCTAGATTCTGGTTGTTATAACGAGACTGAAGATAGTTAAATTGTGAGCAATAATTATTTAAATACTCACAAGAGGCCATTTTATTAAGAATTTTATTTTTATTCTTAATAAAATCAACAATAAGGTAAACAACACCATTGTCATAGCACATAGTTTTATAATTTTCATATTCAGTCTTTGACAAAATCATTTCATATAAAACCATGATCTGACACCCAAAGTTGAAAACTTTGCTTTTGATATCACCTGGGATACAAACGCAGCCCTTCTCTCCATTGGTACCACACCCAACACATCGATTTTTATGTTTCGATAAGTTAAACTTAAAGAAAGAGCCTCCAATATAGTACGGTTTGATGCAATTTATAACTTCCTGTCTGCAGTCAAGATAATCAAACAACGATTTATGACCATTGAATGACC